>CABFPE010000987.1:96540-113986 GCA_900660155.1 Hofstenia miamia | reverse complement strand
CTAAAGAAAGAATACTTTGTACACCTGAAAGATTAACCAAACCATGCTTTCTACCTAAGATAAAAAGCTCAAAAATTAGCAAATATTTTTTATTGGTCGCTTCATTTTTAAAGAATTTAAACTAAATTGAACATTTTTAGCAAAAAATATTTAAATTTAAATTTTACTGAAAATCCCCCATTTGCATTTTTTCGAAATTTTTGGAGTTTGGACTTCACCGTTTTGTAGGTGAACGAACTGAAACTATTCGCAAACGAACGTTATTTTTATTTCTATGAAATTTATATTAATCTCTTTTTTTAATGATCATATCAAAGTTTCAAAAAGTCAGTTTTCGAATGTTCTATTGATTTCGAATACTGCGTAAGCTACACTATGCATGAAATTCGGGACTAATTTTTTAGCCTGCTTCAAAAATGTAGATCTCTACGCGTCACTAGTCGAGACTTTTTTTAATCTGGTTCTCATGAATTCGATTCCATTTTACGGTTTATTTTTCTAAAAGCTGTAATTGTGTACAATGCCTTCTCTCGTCATCTTCAAGCGATCCCTTTTTTCATGACATTAATTAATTTTACCTTGAATTCCCTTCTGCTTTAGCGTAAATAATCGTTAATTGTTAGATAAAACAGATTCTCTTTGAAGTTACACTAATAAAAATAATGCTTTGAATACTCATAAGACGCCTTAGTAAATTGTAACTATTATAGTGTTTGTCTTAGTGTTCCGAAACTTGTAATCATTCTAAATGACAGCTGCCAAAAAAATAAGTTACAGATAGTGTACAAATGCCAATCTCACAGTGCATATATTGTTCAAAAATTCTGAAATTTTTGATCATGACTACCTGAATATCAGGAATGCTGGAATTTAAAAATGTGACTGTTACCAGACATACATCAATATTTAGTAATTTTAGGTTATCTTAATGTAGACGACTAGCTTTTTGATTAAAACAACATATATATTTTTGATATTTCCTTAAAGATCGGACATTCACATCATAGTAATATAACAGGTAGAGGTTTACAGTGCTGTAGTTAATTTGTTGGGGCACATATACTCCAATTGGTGTGAGCTATTCTTTTTTTTCTTTATAGGGCATGCCTGAGAAATGCATTTCTGAGACTGGGATTGCTGTTTAATTTTTCCATTATTAACTGAAAAGCAATTTATAAATTATGTTTTCTTGATTTTCTTTCTTGTCATAAATCTTGTACTCATGATTTTTGAGCAAAATAAGCAAAGTCTTTCTGGTTTAAATGCTTTGGGTTTATGACCATATCGGCCACAATTTGTACATTGGAAAATATGTATTCTTTCATACACTACGCATGAACACATACCATTTATAAGGCAACAATTTTACTGTTTAAGAAAGTTACGAACATCGGAGTTATTTTGCCGATCAATTGCTTGGTAGACTATTAGTTTGCAGAAAATTATTCGAACGTAGGATATCCTTCATCAAATTTTTTTTCAACTCAACAAAATCTTTACTTTCATTGTACATTGGCACAATAGTCATAGTATATTTAGGTAGCTGTAGTTTAGAATATTTTATAGGTATTTTCATATTTTTCACTACTGCTTCACTAATGCTTGAAATGTCGTCTTTCAAGTTCGAAAATAACATTTCCATCTTTGAATGCATTTCTTTTATTTATTATTACGTTAATGTTGTCTTTGATTACAACGCTTGCAATTGATTTTTCAGTTTCTTTCAATTTTCCATTTCTGACCTTTTTGTTTGCTACAGTTAGTTTACCTGAGGTTAATTCAATGGACTTACGTTTTGCAATATCAGAGTATGAGTTTTATTTTAATGAAAATAACGTGGTGTACGACTTTGAATATTACAAAATGATACATTGTTTACCATTCACTAGAAATTCCACAAGTTTAGATTTGACTTCATTAATAGGTTTAATCAATTTATTAAGCATTGCAACAGATAGCTGTTTATGTGATGATACAGCAGCAGATAACTCATTAATAACTATGTCCGGTATTTTCATAAACTTCACATGAACAAAATTATCAATTTTAGCAGGATTTTTTCTATGTCACCAGAAACATTCTGCAAAATAGCCGACGCATCATAAAAATTTGAGATATCATTGTAACGGTGATGGATGCATTGATAGTCATTTTGATCCATGAATAATGCCGATTATAAACTTGAATTCCGCAAATAAAAATATAATCTAATTAAACTATAATATACAGGAAAATACAGTACTACTTTTATTTTTATTCTAGATGGTGACAGTCGCAATTGCTGATGAATTACAAAAATATTTCATTGGCCTTGCTGGAAAACATCTTGGATCTCTCCGTTGTTAAAATCCAATTAGGTTCCATCCCTTCAAGTCACTTCTTATCGTCCAATAGCTGTCAATCATTTTGAGCGCCTTGTCTTTCATTACGTGTCCCCTAAAATTCTTCACCTCTTCTCAGCATGGTAGTCTTCCGGGTCGTTTTACATCACTAACTTGTCCACTTTGATTGAAAACGGCTATTTTCACTCTGATCATAATGATCCTGGTTGCATTAGACTTTCAATCAAAGACTTTGTAGCACTTATGCAAAATTATTCCTTTGATCTTCGAACAAGTCTGTCCTCTTTTAGAGCTACTAGTTGTGAAGCCGAACTTCTGTTTTCACTTAGAATACTACCATAGAAAACAGCAAGTTGTTTTACATACTTTACTTTATACTTCGATGTTGATTTTGTACAAGTTTTCACTCTGAATTTGCAATTATATAATGTTCAATTTAAAATGTATTTATGATGAATATCTAAAGAGATTTAGCCCTCAAAAACACATGTGTTAATATGAATTTATTTTGACAGATTCGCATTGCATGTAGTGTGATAGCAATTCACTGCTGTGTAATTGTATATAATCGTACTTTGCAAATTTCAATATGGAGATGTCTTTAGTACAAATGTGTACTTACTCATGGTGTAAAAATAACACAAATGTACTCTTGTACAAATGATGTAGGTTGGAATACTACCAGATCAATCAATTTATATTTTGGGTTAATCAAATCCAGCTATTTAAATTCATTGTAAATTCCTTATAAGTGACCTGTGCTGGCTAAGGCCTCTAATGGTATTGGAATAAACTTTGTACACTACCAAACAACAATGATCTCAGATAAACAACTGAAGGCATTGCGTGCATCTAGGAGCATTTAGATAGTAAAAGAACAAGTTTTTGTAGTTTATCCAAGTAAAAAATAATCAGCTTTATAATATTTTTTGCTTTTCATCTTCTGATTTGACGTATCTTTTGTTTCTTTTGGAATATACTTTCCATTGGAGACAGACTTTCCTGAAAAAGACAGACTTGTAAGGCAATTGTGCGCTGTAATATTGTAACCTTTACCAAAAAAATGGCTTTATGAGTTTCATTGTCACAGTTTCTGGTATGGAGGAATCTCTGAATCAGCTAAAAGAAACCAAATGTTTACTTCAGCAACTCATATCTTAATGCTACACTTCCAAGGTTTTGATCTAATACACACCCTAAAGGGCTCAGCTGTGAAATTCCAGTAACTGCTCATTAATAGTCATTTGAGGTCCGGAACAAAAGAATTTTTTATCAGTTTTTCTGAATGCAGATTGGTGGATGCCATCATAAGCAAGAAGAGTGGAATGGATAGAGTGCGGCGAAGAAAATGATCAAAGACTGGAATGACGCTAAGACAACGTTGAGAGAAGCTTCTTATGATTTGATTGCAGTGCTCAATTTTTTTAAGCGATTATGATCAGCACAGACAGGGGTGATTTCAAAGAGGTAGATTTGGTGAGGTGTGAATTTCTTCCTGGATTCTGCGATGATATTGTGTAGCTTTGAGCAGAACGTGTAGGGACTGGAATTGAGCGCATCGATAAGACCGGGGTTTGAGCATTACAGTGTCAACGTTTGTATTTTCGTATCGCGCGATTTTTTGCGTTCGTGCTGCGGTGTTACTTCCTGCGTACGAGTCAATAGTTGTGGTTTTGACGTTTGGTTGTTACTTTTGCGGTGCGGGCGATATTCTAGGAAAGGAAAAGAGTTTGGGGTTTGTGAAGTGCCGGCGATTTAGTTTTGAGGCATTGTTGGTTGAGAGAGTGACTTTTGCGGGGTTTTTTCGACGTTTGCGGGGGTGTATTGTGAAGACTTGAAAAGAAAGATAATAGCTTCGTCGGCGTTTTCTTCATTTAGCAAGGCGAACATTTGATGTAGCGTTGTTTTCTTTTTGTTTCTTATCAAAGCGCTAGCCGCAACTAGAGTCGCGGCGCCCTCAAACAGAACTGCGCATCGCTTCTGCGAGAGCGGGGGCAATCCGACCGTTCTCCACAAGAGCTGATATAATTTTATTGCAATTATAATTATAGACACTTGCAGTTTGAATATTTTATTGCCTTCCTGTTTCTTAAATTAGATGCTAACGTAATATGAGAAATGATTTGTTGATTTATTTGTGTGAATCATGTAGACACTAGCGCTTTATTTTCCGAAGAATTAAAATGCACGGCTTGTTTGTTTGCAATTAGTGACCACTTGGTCGCATTTAAGGGACCAGTCCCAAGAAGTCTTCTTCAGGAGCTGTGGAATTATTTGTTTAAATGGGTATGTACAAGTTGTACATAATATGTACACCTTGGGTATGCACCTAAAATAATTTCAAAAAATATATAATCATGTTTTTAGATTAAAATAAGGTTGATTGTAAAAAATATCATTTATTAACTAAAAGTGAACACATTAATGGATATTTTATTCGGTAAACCGATATATTAGAAATAAATATTTAGGGAATTTATATGAGAAGTTCTTAATATGATATATATATATATATATAAGCTACTGCTTTGAGAATTCATCAACATCAACATTTACAAATTGTAAACATCACACGAAATTTTTAAGACTGTAATTCATAGTTTATTTGTATTTTACATTCCTAATCTTCTGATAATGGTGAGCTAATACATCTATAGTTTCAGCAAAAATGCTCCTCAAACTTTTATCCTTTCTACTGCAGCACGATATTTCTGATCAGTTATTTCGAAATAATTAAATTAATTAAATCATATGATTAAGAAGCGCTTTTGTCAACCAAAGTGTCCAAAATATTATATTGCCATTCATTATTTGGCAATCATTAATAAACTCACCTTAAGAACTGTAGGTTAGATACATATATGTACCCCCTTAGTGTAGTTGTTAAACTTAAGTTTTCTTTCCATTGCTTTAAAATTCAAAAAAATAAAGTTTCTATTTCTAGAAAATGACATACTCGAACTTTCATAAAATTACACATAATACATTTTTCTTCTTTCATTAACAAAAATTCTACAAAAGTGATACATTAACAGTTGTGTTAAATGTTGCTTGAACACTACGACGAATTCGTAGCATTTCCCGCAAGGTGTCTTCATTGCCATATTTAACTTCAAACTGCTTCCAATTTTCCCAAAAACTGGATGTTTTTTCTGGATTACAAATTTGCGAACAATGTGCGTATATGCCCCGAGCCCGGTCTATCTCCCCCATCTTCGTTTCTAACTCAGCATATCGTAATGACATTTCCCTTGAACCATTGTCTGGCAATATTTCAATGGCTTTTTCATAAATTTGGCGAGTATAGGTGACACCATAGATTTCCGTAGCTCGAGATAAATAAACATTGAAAACTTCAACTTTCTCTTCATCAGTGACGGCATCTACTGCCCTGTCATAAATGGCCATCGCATGGCGAGCCATGCCGTAATCTTCTTCCACCTAGAATAGCATTTTAAGAAATTTCCATTAAATACGTAAAGAAGCAAAATGACATTCAACCAATATCACTATTTATGCGATTGAAAAATATGCGATGATAATCTTCACATATTTTCTATTAAATTTTTAGATTTAAAAATAAACTAAAATCTCTATTGTATGGAACGAAAAAATTTTAATAAGTATTTGTTGATATTTAGAAATTAGCAACAAGACTACTTAACAGCATGCAGAAATACCTTTCCGTAAAGAAGATGCATTTTCTTTGCAAACTCCGCAGGTATTCCATCCAAACACTGTTCGAACAAATCTCGAATGCGTTCCAGCTTATTGCCTCCATAACGATTAATAAATTTGGAGAGATATGTCTGCCATATATCGAAAACATTTGGCCATTTGAATAAGGCTACACCGCGTTCATATATCTAAAAATCAAAATTATAATATTCACCAGCACAAAATAATGGTAAAACATTTGTCAAACCTTAAACGCCTCTTCAAAATAATGATGCTCTTCTAGGAACGCTGCATAATTGATAATAATTTGAGGAGTAGCAATTCTTAAATCCAGTATTGCGTCATAAACCGCTTTGGCAGTTTTAAAACTGCCAAAACTTTCTTCCAAATCTGCATAAAGTGACCATATTTTGAGTGAGCGATAAACTCTCCCTTGAACTGGTTCACTCTGATCGTAGTATGCTGCTTTCCGTGGAGGGGGAGTTGTTGCTCTTTGCATTAGTCGAAGAGCAAGATCACATTCATTATGACGTAATTCCATTTCAGCATATTCGCACCAAACCTAAACAACGGGGTTTTTCATGAAAAAATTAATTTCAAATAAATTTTGGAATAGCGTAATTTTTTTGATTGTTAGTATAAATATTTGAGTTTACCGAAGTTTTGTATATAATTAACAATTTCCATTACTTAAAATGTGTGGCTAGCATCATAATCCATTATTTCATTGAAACTGTCTTATAGAAGACTTTGTTTTGTCCTTAACCCTTCTACGGTACATGCTGTGACAATTGTCACATGTAAATTGTAATCATTGATTGTATCATTGCTGTTATACTTATGTACTTAAAACTTCGTGACTTTTACAGTGTATATATGTACTTCAATGTGATTAATCGGCAATGCCATATTTTCAACAATTTTTGATGACAACTTCCTAGCATATTAACGCTTTAGTCTAGAGTGTGAGAAGAAAATCAATGCAATGTGTGTCTGATGCTGTGGTGTATGTAAGATTGCGAGATAAGGATAAATACTTTCACTCTAATATATATTTCTTTGCGCTGCCTTTCTCTGCATAGTTAACATTTCTCTGCAATTAAATTTTCCTACTGGTCACTGATTGGTTCTCGCTCTAGTACGATCAATTTTATAAATGTCATTGAACTAGAATGAGAAATAAACACGTTGTGTACAGTCTTCACATTAGTGTCGTGTGTAGAATAGACTTTTTATTGTGTGTTTCTTAGTTTCCCAAATGGACAGACCAGGATTATTTGAAGTTTTTGACAATGTTGTTATGGAAAATGACGAAGAAGAAGATGACTCAGAAGAGGAAGATATCGTGGAAATATTCTCCAATGACTCCACAGATTCAGAAGAAGATGTGCGCTTGGAACCACTTCAAAGATATTTTGGCCGCGATGGAAATACTCAATGGACAAATCAGCCACCTGTTCAAAGAAGAGCGCCGAGGCATAATATTTTACGTGAAGCAGGTGGTCCAACAGTTCTCGCTGATCCTAACACTATTCCAGAAGCCTTCTCTCTTTTTGTGACAGACCATATGATAGAATCAATTGTGCGTTACACCAACATCAATGCTCATTTTGTTATAGATCAACCAGATTGTGCAGCATTCATTCATGATCATTGGCATGATACCGATGTTGTGGAGATGAAAAGTTTAATTAGACTGTTTATTTTATTTGGAGTATTTCATTCTAACAACTAAAGTTATGAACAAATGTGGTATGCGGACTTGGGGCGTCCCATGTTTCGTGCCTGTATGAGTCTCTTGCGGTTTAAACTTCTTTTACGTTTTATCCGCTATGATAACAAGCCTCTACGACTGCAACAACCTCGAGAAATGCGGCATAAACTTGCTCTATTCATTGAGATTTGGAATCAGTTTGTAAATCACTGTCATGCGTGCTATAGACCAGGTGCTAATATTACAGTAGATGAACAGTTAGTAGGCTTTCGTGGCCGATGCCCTTTCCGCGTATATATGCCTAAAAAGCCAAATAGATATGGCATAAAGATTTGGATGGCTGCAGATGCACAAACTGCCTATTGTTTCAATGCAGAAATTTACTTGGGTCGTGAGAATGGAGAAAATCGAGCTGTGCGTCTTGGTCAACAAGTAGTGGAGCGTTTGATTGAACCTCTTCATGGTAGTGGGAGAAATGTAACCTGCGATAGATTTTTTACCAGCGTCCCTTTGGCTGAATCATTGCTGCATAATAATCTTACTATACTTGGAACCATCATGCCAAACAAACCTGAAATACCACGCCAGTTGTCGAGAAGTCGTCACCATCCAGTTGGGACAAATGTCTTCTGTTTTTCTGAAAGAAAAACTCTACTTTTCCATGTTCCACGGGTCAGTAAAGCAGTCCATATTTTGAGCACCATGCATCATACTAGTGAAGTCGACGAAGAACCTCCCTTCAAGCCAGCCATCATCAAAGACTACAATGCTACAAAATGGGGAGTAGATGCAGTCGACCAAATGGTGGCTTCTTACTCATGCAATCGTCAATCACGGCGTTGGCCCAACAAGCTGTTTCACAACATGTTGGACCTTGCAGCCTTGAATGCTCATGTGATTTTCATTCATCGTCATCCCAACTGGAATGCTGGAAAAACTTTCGCCGTCGTTTGTTCCTGGCTGAACTGGGTAAATCTCTTGTGCGCGATGAAATCCAAAGGCGAGCGACCCCATGTTTCGTGCCTGTATGAGTCTCTTGCGGTTTAAACTTCTTTTACGTTTTATCCGCTATAATAAGCCTCTACGACTGCAACAACCTCGAGAAATGCTGCATAAACTTGCTCTATTCATTGAGATTTGGAATCAATTTGTAAATCACTGTCATGCGTGCTATAGACCAGGTGCTAATATTACAGTAGATGAACAGTTAGTAGGCTTTCGTGGCCGATGCCCTTTCCGCGTATATATGCCTAAAAAGCCAAATAGATATGGCATAAAGATTTGGATGGCTGCAGATGCACAAACTGCCTATTGTTTCAATGCAGAAATTTACTTGGGTCGTGAGAATATAGAAAATCGAGCTGTGCGTCTTGATCAACAAATAGTGGAGCGTTTGATTGAACCTCTTCATGGTAGTGGGAGAAATGTAACCTGCGATAGATTTTTTACCAGCGTCCCTTTGGCTGAATCATTGCTGCATAATAATCTTACTATACTTGGAACCATCATGCCAAACAAACCTAAAATACCCCGCCAGTTGTCGAGAAGTCGTCACCATCCAGTTGGGACAAATGTCTTCTGTTTTTCTGAAAGAAAAACTCTACTTTTCCATGCTCCACGGGTCAGTAAAGCAGTCCATATTTTGAGCATCATGCATCATACTAGTGAAGTCGACGAAGAACCTCCCTTCAAGCCAGCCATCATCAAGGACTACAATGCTACAAAATGGGGAGTATATGCATTCGACCAAATGGTGGCTTCTTACTCATGCAATCGTCAATCACGGCGTTGGCCCAACAAGCTGTTTCACAACATGCTGGACCTTGCAGCCTTGAATGCTCATGTGATTTTCATTCATCTTCATCCCAACTGGAATGCTGGAAAAACTTTCGCCGTCGTTTGTTCCTGGCTGAACTGGGTAAATCTCTTGTGTGCGATGAAATCCAAAGGCGAGCGAACCAGCCAAACAACAGGGAATAGGTCAAAACAGCAATCCAGCAATGTGGAATCATCCCACAGCAAGCCATCCCAGCACCACCACATCATGTCGCTGATGGTGCAAGGGGTCGCTGCCATCTCTGTGTACGAAGGACACAGACAAGGAAAGTCTGTGGAGACTGCCAGCTCTTTGTGTGCCCTAACCATGCCACAACTGTCTGTCAACAGTGCCATCAATAGACTGGTATACATACATTTTTCTTATTTCTATATTCACCTTATACTTAGAACTGTTGTACAGATATCACTATTATACCTTATTCATGTGTTGTATATCGTAAATAAACATTTGGCTGATGAATATAATTATTAGTTCTTCAATTATATGTTTGAATGTTAAAATATAAAAAGTGTGACAATTGTCACTAGATGTACCTAATATGTAATTATTTGTGATGAACCGTAGAAGGGTTAATCGAGTTGAAGATTTATATATTTATATTTGAAATTCCTTCTTAATTTACAAGGAAATCCATTAAACATCAAACTAGATTGTAAATCTATATGTAATAAATTATATTCGAAGATAGCGATATTTATAATACACTTGCATGAACTAACTTATCTGAGTAGTTTTATGGCAACTGGGAATTTGGCTTTTGTCCCTTTTCATGGTATCCTGCGTTAACTTGAGGATCGGTATTAAACATGATTTGAGTTGCATTCGGCCGGAATATTTACAGCCGTTAGTGCCTTAAATAATGGTAGTTATTTTACTGGTATGACTTCGTTCTTAATGGGATTAATACAGTATTACCCAGATTTATCACCACTCTGTACAAAGTCAATTTTGGCGCTAAGTGGAGTAGGCGATAAATCAAGGTTGGTCATATTATAGCTGCACATGTTACTCTGGACATGTATCGCTATTTCCAATGTACATTATTATTGCATGTTGCGCAAATTCGAGAAGTCATGAAAAATGTATTACTTTAACCTTAAAATTGTTAATCTTTTAAAGTATTTCATGCACAGCATTAAGTTTTAGTACACATGTTCAATATTAAATTCACCAATAGATGTGCCCATTTTATATGCAGTTTTAGCAAAGAGTACTTCTGCAACATTATTCCGAAATGGATTCACATTGAAAATAATGCAACATCATTTAGTTACTAAAATACGTTTGATGGCGCTAAATAGGAGGCCAACTATGCCATTGTACCAGATCAAAATCATAGCGGATGGCGGTGTATGTTCACTAGAATCACTTCCTGCATGCTAATTTAGGCTGTAAATCCGGGTTGGCACTAAATCATGCGCTATTAATCGAGGATAGACGGTACTTCATGTCACCATGTAAACTGAATAATACCCTAAGGAAATGTTTTTAATCGGAAAAGAATTAAATTTAGTTTTAATTTTTGTTCAACGATTCTATAATATGCAGATTTTATAAGACAATTAATTCATTGCTATCGAAGAACATGCGCCTATTTTCGTTGTAATGACATGTTATAATATATTGACACTTTAACTCATGTCGTTCTTGCAACAATAGGCAAGTGTGCATGAATGTTTTGGAACGAGTCGTTTGATGAGATAGTAAACAAAATTGTTAATGATAATGTTCACTTGAGTTGGTTGACGAACAGCAAGAGAAATTCAATGCGAATAGATTATTCTCGCTTTGAACTTCATTCTCTGTCCCATTAGATTATTCTATATACAAAAATTTAAGTTTTAGATTTCGTTTTAATAAATTTGGTGCAATTCTAGAAACAAATATTTATTTTTATTGTTAGTATTTGTTATTTTTTAAAGTATAACCGCATTCCAGATGGCCAAATTACATAATGGTGGAAATTTGAGGTCTTCGCGTGCTTACTAAAATTATTTGAAATTAATTTTTATTCAATCAAATTTTGATTTAAACCGCAAGTTGCCTATTGTAAGATACAAACCGTGTCTGCATTTTGAAACAATGTTCTCCAAGTCTATGAGGAAATGTGACACTCCTAAGATTTTGATAGTTGGACTTCCCTGTTCTGTTGAAAAATTCCGTTCACGCGTGCTGTACGCAAAGTCAGCCAGAATCGCGGCCAGGTGCGACATGAAAATGAAAGAGGAGATTATTCTATGTACAGTGGTGTTTTCAGATTTTGAGATATCTTAATTTTTGGTGAGTTAAGACTTTCAAATTTTTATTTTAGAAACCATAACAAATTGTAAAAAATGTCTGTATTATTTGAGGTTAAGACATAGTTTCACATTTTTAATGAATGTCTCTTTTCATTCGCAAGCCCTTCATTGAATCATTTGTACGACATCAGTTGTTTCTCAGTACTAAACTAGATGGTTTTTTTTTGAAGTATTTTCACTTTAGATTTTACATTTTTCTAAATTTATTGGAAATCTTTACAAAAATGATCAGTGTGTTTTTTGATTAACGTTTTCTCTTTAACACATATTTTGACGTTTTTCTTTTAAATGCATTTAATTAATTAAATGTTACATCTTTGTTCATTAACGCGTATTACATCGTCCAACAGTGATTTTTTGGGTGTAAGAATGTTTAATTCGAGATATTTTTATGGCCTTGAACGCGATGGTTCTCATTATTATGTCCGCGTAGGTGATATTTATAGGAAATATAATTTCGGTTTAATACAAAATTCGAAAATTTGGAGAACTATTAAAAATGTGAAAAATCAATATTCAGTTTTACTAGGTCGGGGTATGCCATTTGTGGGTAGTTTGTGTCCAGAAAACAGTGGAGCGATCTATTTTGTCAACAGATGTCTGGTTTTTAGAAAGAAACATTTCAAATAATGCTATTTACATTTCAACTATTCACTTCGTAAAAATTCGATTAAATTGAAAATCACTTCCAAAGTGAACGGTGAGATAATGATCATTCAATTAAAGTAAATATTGTTTTACGCAATGTCTAGAAGTTCTTCTTTGATAAAACAAAAATTCATTATTATTTTAATTAAATTGCTGTTTTCTATTCCATATTTAATTTAGGTTTTGACTTTGTTGCCACTAATTCGCATATTTCAGCAAAACTAATTTTGTAGATACAGTAGCGATGGAGTATTTTTTATTTACCAAGCTCTGGCTTATACTGAAGCATAATAAAAAATTTGTCGTCTTGAATATTATACAACAGTTCACACAAGTCAACCTAAATGCAGTACATTCTTTAGAATTTATAAGCAATGTGTTGAAAAATATTTACATTTTGAAATTTTACATTAGTATTTTATAATCTGAAAATCAATTTCAGCTTTTCAATTTCACAATGTAGAGTTTGTTATAGATTTATAACATACATAAAAATGACATTTTAGCAAGGTTATTAAATTGTGTCGAATTAACATTAATTTTAATAGGCCGGCCTTTGACCTAAACTTTCAACCCATGCCCATTTCTGGTTTTTTATTGAATTTCAACTTCAAAAAATTCTCTTCATTATTACATCTTTGAGGAAATTATTGGTGACGCTCTACATGCATATCCATCAATTACTTAAAATAAGTGTACTAATCTGGATTATATCAGTCCGTTATTTTTTATCAGCGAACAGCTTCATCCAAACACATTTTCTACTCCCTCAAACTTTAAGTTATCCAGCAGTGTTTAAACGACGTCGTTTGAAATGAAAAGAAGCGATAATTTTGTAAGAAACTAGTCACTATAAGTCTGACTGATTATACTAAAAATGAGATAGTTACAGTGAAATTCTATGGGAATTATTTCCAAAGCCGCTTTTGTTTGTTGTTTAGCAGTTTATTCGCATGCTCGAATTTCCAGTTATTAATATAAAACTTAAATTAGCTCAATTCGTATAATTGAATCCCATGCTTATTTTCAATTTATCCAAAGTAAACATTTTATTGCACATAATGTTTGTAGAATGTCAATTTTGTTTGTGATATCTCTCACATGTTTAGATAATTGAAAGTTTACTGTACTTGTTTAACGATCAACGCAAATAGTTAATGGTTTAGACTATATATATCGTTTGTTTTCTTGGTAATTATTCAAACTCGTTAGCAACAATGTTAAAAATGATTCGTCTGAGAACAATTCTAATGTCGCTTTGTACATTTTGGCAATACTATTTTCTTACTAATGAGGCTACTTTCGTTTACAACTAAAAGTTTTCAAAGCGGTGCTTTAAATAATTTTGCTATCTTGCATTTTCTTTTTATTTCTCTGCTGTATTATAGTTTGATAATGTATTTTATCACATACTTTGATGTTAGACTGTAAAGTAACCGTGAGAATTAATCAAAATAAACTCCTTGTGTGAAAATTATACATGAAAAATTTTTAAGACTTCCTTATTTGCAGCTATGACATTTCAATAGAATTTTTTTGCAGATAATAACTTTGGAAAATACGAGTTGTTTACTTCGTGATTTTAAAGCTATTTTTTTATTTTATTGATGTAATTTTTCTGACAAATGGTTTTTCGAAAACGCGTAATGCTGAAAGAAATATAAATGAGAAAAGTATAAATCTGAAAAACCATTATTTAGTTAGATCGTCTCCATGTTTTTCTACGATGGTTTGTAATGTTTTTAAGGAATGTCGATCTCTTGGATAAACCGTTCTTCTCAGGTGTTGTTTATAAGCTGTGATGTTCCTCTTTTTGCCTAATCAGCATATCAAATTTTGAGTTTCTTCGATTGATTCAAGAATTCGCCTCAAATATTGGAAGCTGAAGATGGACGTTGGATTCCTCCCAATAGTATTCTTACCAAAGGCGTACGCTGGGTTTTCTTCCAAGGTCATCTAAATTGTGATCAAAAACCGGATGATGACGTCTTGTGAAATTTTTAAATTTTGAAAAAATAACCTGAAAATGTGTCTCACAACCATATTTTTTAGTGTTTTATATTTTTTAACTAAAAATTTTTGTTATTTAGTCATTCAAAATCAATGCTGGAAACCTGAATGGGCATTACACCATGTCTCCCTAGGGTACGCCACTAATTTCTACAATAAGGAATCCGCAATTGAATTCAATCAAAAGTGTCAAAAACATAAACAGTGATCCTTGCGATGTTGTATTGATGGTACAGATTTGAACCAACGGCCTCGGTAAATATTCAAAAGTTTCAAGTGTCAAATTTGAAACGCATTTCGTTGAAATAAAAATTGAACTTTCCAATTTTTAGAGGACATCTTAGAAAACTGATTTTCCCGAAATATTGATAGGTTTTTCTGTCATTGCAAACGGTCATAGAAAAACATGGTGAGCTTTCTACAAAGTAGTAATCTTGTCTCTGAATAAATGTTTTCCTGATGAATTTGTACTTTTAAAATAAAGAATATATTGTGTACATTAAATATATTAAATTTTTGCCAACTGTCTTAGAATTTAAATTTAATTTATTTTTAGTGACAATGGGAGACTGGGATGACGAGAATTGGGGAGAAGATCCAGTACCTTTAAATAACAAACCAGCATCACAATCTACAAAGTATGCTCCTGATTGGGATTGCTCATGTGGTGCAACGCGAAATTTTGGTTCTAAAAGGTTATGTAGGTCTTGCGGAGCACCTAATCCAAACGAAAATGGCACTTCAAATTCACGATTTTCAAATCGATCTAGTTCTGGAGGATTTGGAGACTGGGATTGTCAGTGTGGAGCAGTAAAAAATTTTGCATCTAAGAGGTTCTGTCGAATGTGCAATGTGCCAAGGGCTGACGGTGAAGCTTCATCCAATTCATTCACCAATCAAAATCAATCTGGCGATTGGGATTGTTCTTGTGGTGCAACAAGAAACTATTCTTCCAAGCAATTTTGTCGATTTTGCGATGCCCCCAGACCATCTTCTGCTGCTGGTGGTAGTGGATTTTCTAGGAATGAATTTACATTAAGTGACTGGGATTGCGAATGTGGAGCAACAAGAAATTTTGGTACAAAGCGTAATTGTTATCAGTGTGGTGCACCACGACCTGTAAATATTTCAAATAACCAATTGTCCGCTAAGAAAGCACCCGTTACTTACATTCCACCTGAAGAAAGCGATGATGAAAGTACCATTTTCCGGCAAACCCATGATGGTATTAACTTTGATAACTTTGACTCTATATCAGTAAAGTTTACTGGCTCAAATCCTGTCTGCGCTATTCCAAATTTCAATTATGATGGCTTAGCAAGTTCCTTGAAAAAAAATATTAAAAAATCAAATTATGTAAAGCCAACTCCTGTACAAAAGTATGCAATTCCCTGCATTGCTGCAGGTAGAGATTTAATGGCTTGTGCACAAACGGGTTCAGGTAAAACCGCTGCTTTTGCAATACCTATACTTTCTGGACTTATAGACACTAATCTTTCGACTGTCGGTGCATTAGTTATTGTCCCTACTCGTGAACTTGCCGATCAGGTTTATCGGGAGTTTGTGAAGTTAGCTTATAATACGGGTATAAAACCTTGTGTAGTTTATGGTGGTGTGAGTGTTAGACATCAACTCTCTCAAATATCTCGTGGTTCAAACATTGTAATTGCTACTCCAGGTCGACTTCTTCAATTTCTCCGAGATGGTAGTTTGTTACTGAGTAATCTGAAATATCTTGTATTAGATGAAGCGGATCGCATGCTAGACACTGGGTTTCAACCTGACATTCGTGAAATTTGTAGTGGTTTTGATATGCCATCTTGCAAAAATCGTATTACTACTATGTTCTCTGCAACTTTTTCCGATGATGTGCAAGAAGTAGCAGGAGAACTGTTGAACAATTATTTATTTTTAACAGTTGGGGCTGTCACGGGTTCACCAAATTCCGATATTACCCAACATTTTGTTTGTGTGGAGAATAGCGAAAAGAAAAATGTTTTGAAGAAAATTATTGATGATAATCCTAACATTGGAAAAACACTTGTATTTGTTGAAAGAATAGCAACCGTTGGATTTTTGGCTTCATTTATGAGTTCCTATGGATATAAAACCACATGTCTCAGCAGTGAGTTTACACAACAGTTACGGGAAGAAGCTCTAAGAGATTTTAGAAGTGGTAAATGTTCTATTCTTGTTGCAACAAATGTAGCGTCTCGTGGACTTGATATAAAAGAAGTTGGTCATGTAATTAACTATGATCTACCAAACGTTGCAAATGACTATGTTCATAGAATTGGGCGAACGGGCCGAATTGGCTTGAAAGGTAAGGCCACTTCGTTTTATGTGCCCAATGCTGATTATAAAATGGCTCCTGTGTTGATTGAATATTTGCGGGAGAATAAACAATCAATTCCAGACTTTTTAATGAATACAACCAGTAGTCTGCCGTCACGTTCAAGACACACTGAAAATAAGTTTGCATCAAATGATTTCCGTGCAAATAGACAGTCAAATACGTCGCAGCAACGAAGTCAAGCAATTTCAGATGATGAAGATTGGTGAAATTTTGATCCAATTTTGTTTTTTTTAAACTGGGTGAGTATGCTGTTAATCATTTCTATTCTATTTTAAAGTGCAAGAAAACATTTGCTTACATTGTACACTATTGCAAGCGTGCCACGATTTGTATTAGAGATGAGCGCGGTACAGGTTTTGTAAAATTATTTCCACCGCAAAAAAAATACTTCATGGCTAACCACTGAAATTTCCATTTTTACCACAAACCACCGCAATAAATGTTTTCCTCGTATACCGTGACAATGTCGATTTTTACCTTCGTAAGAATGGATAGATATTTTTACATTGTATTTTTATGGCTATGGATCATTCGTAGAAAATTTTGCTTTGGTATTTT
>CABFPE010000987.1:82621-92857 GCA_900660155.1 Hofstenia miamia | reverse complement strand
ATATAAATAAATTAATTTTTTTGGAGCCAATTTCTAAAACAAAAAATTTTGGTTTCCAGCTTTTTCCACCCCCAGAGAAGATTTTTTTTTTTTTTTTGGTCCTTAAGCTGAAGCGCTTGTTCCAGGAAGGAACCGAAATTTCAGAGTTTATGGAAAATTGTGGGTTCCCCAAAGAATTCTAGTCGTAATTAATTAAGGGCTCTGTAAGTTAAATTGTGAGGTTATCTTTTCATAATTTTTTTTAAGGCAAACTTGCTAATTAAAATACCTTATCTAACTGGCCTATCCCATTGTCTGCCTTCCCCTACTAAAGAAGGGAAAGAAAAAGGAAACTGAGGTTAGAATTCAAATTTATTTAAATCCAAAAAGAAAATTTATTTTACCCCGTATTTTAAGTGGCTTGCTTTTAATTGGTTTCGCGAATTAAAAGCGTTTCCAAAACCTCTAAAAGCAAAGCACTAAATAAAAAAATTGAAAATTTTATCCTACTAAAACAAAATTTTGTTTGGCAAATAACCAAAACTGGTACAACGAACCCTACCCATTAAGGAGGAAAATAAATAAGAGATTAGTAATTTTGAATTTGTAGGTTTAAATTTCGACAGAAACCTAAATTATTTTGAGCAATTTGACATATTAAAGAAGGATTTTTAGTTAATTTATTAAAAAATTTTGCACATTTAAGTATTAATCCAAAAATTCAACTTATTAATGGCCTAGTCTTAGGTAATCTCAATTAGGCCGACTTATTTTGTAAAAAAATTGATAAGCAAAATCTAAGAAAAATTGAAATAAAAAGAAATTATTCAATTAATGGTACATAAAAAAAATGCGAACAAGGAAAATTTATAAGACACCCCCATATAGGTAATACAAAAAATTAAAAAATTACCTCCTTCAATTGCAACACATTTTCATAATTTTAAGCTCCACATTTCCACAACAAACAAAACTTATTAAAATAATAAAAAAAAAAATTCAAAATCCCTTTATTAATTTCTCAAGCGGCCTTGAAGAAGGAACGGTCTGAAAATTAAAAAAACCAACCCTTAAAAAAAAAACACCACATTTATCCAAATTGCAAATGCCTAAATCCTTTTTTTTTTGTATGTTTTTGAAACGAATTTTGTTCCAAGAAACCAATTTTTAAATTGTCAAAATGTATGGAAAATAAAGGTTTTTTTTTTTTTCTCCTTACTGGTAAATAAAATTGAAAAGTAAAATTGTATTAAAATATTCACCTATTATAGATTTTAATTAAACACTGTATTTATTATATATATATATATATATTTATATATATATATAAATTAATTTATTTAAATAGGGTAGTAGAATTATATAAAACTTAGTTTAAAAAGAAAAAAAATTTCTAAATATAATTAAAAATTGATTTGAAATTGCCTTTAGGTTTCAATTCGACCCGAATCTAGAAATATCAACTCAGAGAGGATTTATAAAAATTTCATCTAATTTTGAACTACTAACAAAGATCCTGGATGTGTTATTTTCGACATTCCGAGAATATAATATAATGCTAAAAGAAATAATATCAAAATGCTTAAATTCAAATTATAAAAAATCGATGTAGATAAACAAAACTCAAACAATTATAAAGAGATTGAACATTGGAAATTACCATACGTTGAAAGTAAAAATTTGTTATAAAAAACCGAGATTATCAATGCAAGATTAATTTCATCCAAAATCAGACCAGTTTTTACATCTTTACAAACTAATAATATATTTAATAACAAAAATCGAAATCCTAGAATGCTTAGTTTCATCCATCGTCTACAAATATACTTGTGCTAGCTGCAGCAAGCTATACATTGTTGAAACTAAACGACATTTTGGCATTCTAATTAAAGAACATCTAAACGGCTACTTAGAAACTGAAGTATTCAACCATCATCACGAATAAATGTAATTTAAAGGAGTAACAATTAAATATGCAGTGATTTTAAGTGCCCATCAATAAATTTTGGAAGACCCACCTGATTTGCTTAAATTTATGAATTGTTTTTAAAATTCCAAAACTTGTTGAAAATTCGGATTCAAAAAATCTAGTCGATATATTTTCATACTTAACAATTCGGTTGTTGTATTTTCCTAGATTAGTAAAAGCCTGATTTCATAGGTGTCTAAAGCGATTTCCCCATTTATATTTTTGATAGCATCAATACAGTTTAATTTAGAGTTCTTACTATTACTAATCACATGAATTAGCTTCCGCTTTGACTTGTTATTTGGTGGATAAGCGTATTCATTTCTACTTCATTCGTTTCAATGTTGAAGACATTTCTAGCTGTTTAATTTCCAACAAATATTCGATGAGTTTTAAAAATTTTAAAAATTCTTTATGCGATATTTTCTTCACGAATCAATGCTTTACAAGTGTCAGTTATCCAAGATTTACTATGTGCAGATATGTTTGAATGGCTCTTGGAACTTGATTGTATCAATTTTCGTTTCTGGGCAAAATTTATTAAAATAAAATTAAAAATTTTTTGAAAAATCTATCAGCATTCTATTTAAATCTGCTGAAGTATTCAAAGAAAGTCAATTTTCTGAAGAGAGTACCAATATACAATTGTCTACATTATCATGAGCCGCCCTCTATCCTCTATTTAGTAAAACCCAAATTCAATAAACAATCGTACCTTGAGTTAGATGGGAATAAGAACGATGTTAGCAAGTATTCAGATGAAAACAGATTACTATTTATTATTTCAAAATCTACCATAGAAGAAGATTACTCTGCACATTCTCATGCAGTGGCTGTATTGTACACCTCTCAAATCAGAAAAACCTATACCTCAACACTGCTAAGTCCAGAGAATTCAATTTTCATCAACCCAACATGCTGAACTTTTAAATGCCATTAATGAAACTTTAAGAATTGACAGTGAATGTCTACCTATTGTTAAGACTATAAAATAAATTGGAATCAATATCGATCAAGATCTAAATTGGAAGAAACACATCACTGAGCTGATCAAGAAACATAATTACACTATTCACGGCTTCTCTTTCGTATTCGATTTATGGATAGAGATACAAGAGTTCTAGTTTTCAGAACATACATTATGCCTCACTACGTTTATGCTTCCGAATTATGGGCACCTGGTATTACTGAGGGTCAACGTCGAAAACTCAAAAAGCAAATTAAGATATTTTTAAAGATTTCAAATCTTGATAAAGACGAATTTATTGAGATGGCTAATACATTGTATTGTAAACAATTTCACAAACTACCGAAAGGATTAAAAATGATCCCTTACATCCAATGTACATTGACTTTGAAGAACTTGAAACCTTAGGAATAGACGATAGAAGCTGAGGATGCCTCTCATAGAACTGAAAAATTCAAACGATCATACTTCCCACATGCGTGAAAATATATATGCCACATCTTTTCCTTACAATTTTTGTAAAGTTTATAGAATTTCTGGGTTTTGAAATAAGTGTTTTGTTTGTTTTCGTATTTCTTTATACCCTACAGAGTACAGGAAATATGGCGGTTAAATGTAATGTAAATGTAGTATTATTTTTGCTGGTTTTTATCGATTTCGTGACATTAAGACGATTTCACAATTTGAAAACTCAATGGATGTAATCCAGTTGTCAGAAAAGAGGCAGTATAGTAAATTAGTGTTGCATTAGTTAATATAAAATTGAAAGCACTTAAAAGTAAGTCAATTTTGAACTTTTCATTAGTACTGAGTTTTAAATGGGGATTTCTTATTTCGACCCAGAGACTTTCAATATTTGATGTTAGATTAATCTTAATATCTTGTTGTTTTGGATTAAATGACATGGGCATTAAAAATAGATTTTTTTTACTGAAACCACCAATTAAAAAAAATAATGCAGCCAAATAATTCATCCACTCAACTTCCAACTTTCGCGACAAGAACTTTGCGAAAGATGGTTCCAGCAGGATGAAGGCACACCACCGTGGCTTCAATGCAGGCTTCCTTACACGGAAACTATGTGCGCATTTCGCTCATCATTTGAGGACACCTTAATTCAAAAGAATGAAATTTAAAGAACTTTTTCTTAAAAATTCGTTTAAGCTCAACAATTGAATAATTTTCTAAATAAATCAAAACGAATCAAAAAGACATATCAATAACTACCTCTGTAAGCATTATATCTCTGTAATCGATTCTACATCATTGAAAGGCTTTTAAGGTTTTGAGGAGGACAACCACACAAACTGTATATGGATACAGCTTGAATAGTTATATAAAATGACGTCTTTGGATATCGTGACGCCATGTGGTGTTGACTGCTAGAAGTATAAATTTTAAAATTCAGATGCAGCACTCCTCCCACAATACTAGTGGAACTTCACCAAATTTCCCATCTCAAATGTCAACATGACTGGCTAGAAAATTAAAGGAAGAACTTCTTAAAAATCTTTCAAAACATATTTTTCCACAGATTTTTTAAAAACTAGGTACTCCTGAAAAAAAGTTTCTCTGTATTTCAGAAGCAAATCTTATTAGCAACTGATATGCCAATTTTGTCTGTTACAAGATTTAAGAAAAAGTGCTGCAAGACATGGGACAAGCACCTAGAAAAACACAAATTTGAGAAAATAGCAAAAGTAACTCTACTTTATTGAAAATGTGAAAAAAATACAATAACACTGAACTAATCATTAAATAACTTTGTTGTCTGCATCTCTATTAAATAATAAACACATTCAAAATAGTCTAGAATACGCTTGATTTCTGTTGACTTGAAAAAATATTTGCGATCAAAGTTGGTGAATTTTACTGGGTTTTTCAAGCAAAACTTTGAGAAACTTTTATTTCGAAAACAATGTTTCAAAATATTAAGAAAATATACCCTAAAAATGCATTTCACAATCCTAGATTTGAAATTTTTCAATTTTTTTTCAGAAAATTTTTTGATTTAACCACTCAAAGTCAAATTTGAAATTCTGACTGGGGTGGGATATTCCAAAATGTCCCCCCTTGTGTACGGTACACCACTGCCAAGAACAACTCTAAACCACTACTTAAAATAATCATTGAAATCTTCAAACAAACCGAACTTTTACAATGCTAAAAAAGATATTTTGCTACCACTGAAATGTTCATTTATTGTTTTCCCAAAACTACGACTGATTCGTTAATGAACAATTTATCGATATTTTACCATTGTATTGGTAGAAATTATTGAAACAAGTTCTTTTGACAAGATCTTTGCTAGACATATTTCATTTTAAATTATAACACAGGAATCATTTCAATATTTTGAAGTTTCTTATTAATTGTGTTCAATGATGTATACTATTTTCGAATAGATATGCTTATCTTGACTATAAAATTTTGCAGATGTATCATACTACATGAGATTGATACTTAATGAGATCGCCTGTCTTTAAAAAAACATTTTGAATATTTGATAAAATATCAATGTTATTTATTTATAATTTGGTCACCATTTTATGATTCTGTTGCCTTTAATTATATGAAATTAAATTTTTATCGCAAACATGAAATAAATTCTTGATTAATAAGAGTCAAAGCAAATTTATTGCTTAAATGTATATAAAAACTATAAACTAACACATGACAAAAATATTTACAAAACTATTTAAATATGCAATATTAATTAAAGGGCAGTTTTAAAAGTAATTCGACCAAGCGTTGAGTTTATTATCTATGCCCAATAATGCTTGCCTAATTAATATAAATTGTTTTATTTTTTTCTTGAAGTGTTTATTGTTTTTCTCACATTTTATATTAATACTTAAATCATTCCATAAGATTGAACAAGAAAATGAATCTTGACGATTATTAATGCTAAAAAGTGTTTTACTTCTTTTATTGATTTTGATGTAATTATTAAGAAAACTTAATGAACTTAATTCATGGATAAACTTGGGAATCATACATAAAGATTGATACTGAATAAAGTAGCTCGGGGCCAAGATATCATATGATGATCTTAATTGCGTTATGGATTCATGTTTTTCAATATAATTAAGTGTTCTAAATACCCAGTTAAAAATTTTTCATAATGATTTGAGATTTTGAAAAAAGAAATCACAGTAATTATATTGACTTAAGACAAATGAATGAATTAGTTCTACATGGCGCAAATGGTACAAATATTTTATTCCATATGCCATCTTTTTTAATTTGTAAGAGAAGAAATTATCGAAATTTAAGTCATTGTCTATTAATACACCTAGATAGTTTACACATTTACTTTGACTAATTTCGTTATCACAAACATTAATTTTAAAATTTTCAGTAAGCTTTTGTTGTTGTTTAGATGAAAATATGATAAATTAAGTTTTATCAGAATTGATTTTTAGTTTATTACGATTGAAATATGTTACGAGGTTTCCAATAGCTTTTTTCAAATGGTTAGTTGCCTCAAAGGGATTTTTTGCTGTTCGTAATATACAAGTATCATCTGCGTATTGGTAAATAGTTCCATTTGTCAAGGATTTTGAAGTATCATTTACGTATAACGCAAATAGAATGGGTCCTAATACAGTTCCTTGGGGCACACCAAGATTTGTGGTAGCAATCTCTAAAAAATATGGTCGATTTTAACTCGTTGTTTGCGATTGCTTATGAAATTCATAATAATATTTATTTCATTTACCTGAAACCTTGTCGCCTTAACTTTTGTTTTAAAATATCGAAATCCATTGAGCTAAGTGCTTTACTTAAATCAAGTAAGGCCACTGCTGTGAACAAATTTTGATTTGTATATATTTTAATCTTTTCTGTGATTGATAAAATCGCATTAGATGTACTGAACTTAGGTCGAAATCCAAACTGATTACTTGATAAAATTTTATTGTCATGTCATTAATAAACTTACATTTATGCAGCTAGAAGTTTTTCAAATATTTTTGAGAAAGGGTGTGTTATGCTAATCGGTCGATAGTTCAAGGGATCTAGTGGCTCTCCTTTTTTATATAACGGTGAAATATCAGATTGCTTTAAAAGCGCAGGAAAGTCATTACTTATAATACTTTGGTTAAATGCTACAAGTAGGTATTCACCAAAAATATAAAAATATTTTTTAATTATCCAGTATGGTAGGTTGCTGGATCCACAAGATTTATTAGTATCTGGTTTTACTACATTTCTAAGATCATGATAGAAAATTAAGTTGAAATGAAACTGTTCCATTTTCATCAAATTTAAAATTGAATTTACTCATATTTTCAAAATTTCTGTTTAAAATATTTGCGATATCCTTCTTATTTTTGTACGTCCTATTATCATGCATTATTTCTTCAATGTGTATATTTAGCCCTCTAGTTTAGCCAATGCTTTTATTAAGAAAATTCCATCTTTGGTTAGATTTTTTAAGCGTTTGAAGTAATCCTTTACCTTAGTGTGCTCATAATTGGTCCAGTTCAAAGAGTTTATTTTTCTTAATTATCTGTTCTTTAATCAAGCCGGAATCACGGGATTTGTTAATCACTGGTCTTAATTTAGTGTTAATTAATTTGGTTCGCCAGCGGCGCTACTTGGTTTAAGACATTGGTGATTTCACGCGTGATAAATTTCCACGTACTACGACATCATTAAAAGTGTACATTAGATCAAAGCATGTTTTCTTCAAAAGATCTATAAATTTTTCGTCATTAAAATTGTTAAAGTCCCTAGAATAAACAACTTTCCTAGTTTTTGTTCCAAACCTATGGTTACTAACATAAACGCAAAGATTGTGATCACTAAATGATTCAAACATATATGTTTTTTGTATTTATTACAACTATCGGATAAAAAATAGTCAATTAAATTAGAAAATCTAGTTAGTTTGGTCTTATTGTTAGTGTTGTTAATTGTTATTGTTAACAAGCCTTTATTTGTTTGTATAGTACAATATATATGATATATACACTATTTACAAATGTATACTCCACGATATATGTTAAAGAACAACTACAAACTAGGCTACAAGCTACAAATAAAAAATTAAGAAACAATCATTACACATATTTACACATTAAAAATTACAACACTCTCTCATTATTAATACTTTGAACACCGAAAATATCACAAATATGATCAATTCGCTTGGATTCAACAGAATTTAAGTAATTGGAATTAAAATCTCTTAAGATATTAACAAATTTATTCTCAAGAATGGGATATTCAATTTCTTCAATTTTGTGGTTATAAAATTCAGAGATAAAATTTTTATTTGGATTATAGCAAATGTTTATGAGCTCGTTGTTGTAGGAATTTGAAAAAGGTTCTAATTCAATCCACATAGTTTCGAATATTTCATGATTAAATTCTAAATCTTCTCTCCGTTTAGATTTTAAAAATTTGGGAATTAGTATCATTAAACCGCCATCCCGTTCAGATCTATTTTTAAAATAAATATCGAAGTATCTAGAATTAGGAGTGTATAATGTTTTCAGACTATCAGAATCGCTTAACCAGGTGTCAGTAAAAACAATTGTTGCGTTATTTCCGATTATATATACCATTTGCATAAATTCATTGCGATTTGAACTAAGACTTCTAGCATTCATATAAATGATTTTAAAGTTAGCTTTGAATTTGTTGAGTACATCATTAATTCTATTTTCCGAAATTGTTGGCCCTGGGTTACTTTCAGTGTCCCCAGATATAATTAGTCGAAATTTTAAAAAGGATTTTAAATGATTACCTAGTAAATAATAGAATTTGATTGCATAATAATTTGAATACATTTTTGAAATTTTCGTGTAGCTAAATTTGACTTTTTTGAGGGATTCATGTATGGTTATATCAAACTGCCCTTTAATGAATATAGTAAAATAATTATAGCATACCAAAAACTGCACCTGAATAAGTTACTAGATTTTTGACGAGAATGACTTGGCGAAAACGTGATGAGATGAAGAAACTAAGCATTGCAGTGATTTAGAAGATTCAATACGACTGATTGTGTGATGCTTTGCAAGTTTTCAGGAGTTAGGAATGACATACATTTTGAAGCTACTGAAGCATAAGAACGAGGTGAGTCAATAGAAGAAGACGAGAGATCAGTGTAGAATAAAAAGACCTTTTAGAGACAAGTGAATGCATTCCTTTGCGAAGAGTTCAACATCTATTGTGCGGCGATTGATCAGAAAGTACGAAATGACTTCGATTTTATGAATATTTGGAGAAATGAAGGATCTTATGATATTGTTATATTCTTGAATGGAGTGGTTCTTCTTTAGGAGATCGTATGAAGAGACTGGTGTAATTTCGGCAAGATGAATATGAAGAGGTGAGAACTTTTGACAAACTGAGGTGATAAGTTGATGTAAAGATACTGAAACTGCCGAGGATATTTAAGGAATCGATGAGGCCTGTGTTAATGACGACGTGTTGAAGGCGCTGTGGTGTGTAATTTTTTACTTTTTCGTTGAGCTCTTGAGTGCTGTGTCCTGGATAGATGTGAACTGTTGTAGCTTGATTTAAGAGGAGATTATGTGATCTAGCATATTGGAGAATCGATCTTCCAAGAACGAGTGTTGTAGAATTTGGTTTGATACGTTTGATGTGCGTAGTCTGTTTTTCTGAAGATGTATTGAAAGTGGCGGATGATGGCTGCCCTTCGGAATNTGGAAAAAACAGCAAATTTAACAAACAATAACATTAATAACATGCAATAATAACTATGATTGTAAAGTTTTCCAAAAATTGCGTACAATTGAGCCTATTTGAAAATAATTTTTGTAAAAAATTCNTGATCTAGCATATTGGAGAATCGATCTTCCAAGAACGAGTGTTGTAGAATTTGGTTTGATACGTTTGATGTGCGTAGTCTGTTTTTCTGAAGATGTATTGAAAGTGGCGGATGATGGCTGCCCTTCGGAATCTTTAGATTTTATTGCAGGTGACGAAGCAGAGATTTCTGTTTCGTTTGAAGGTTCTGATTCTGCTGAAGATATATGTGACGCATGAGTGGATTCTGTTTCAGTAGAGATGTCTTTAAGATTTTGAATGCACTGACGGAAAAGAAATAGAAGAGTTTCGGAAGAATTACTTTGATCGAGTCGACAAAACATTTTATGTACCGGCGTTTTTTTTTATTCTCAGTGAAAGCAGATGTCGCGTCCAATGTTGTAGCATCAGCGAATACGTCATTAATTACCGCTTCGCGGAGAGAACGCGAAACCCGACCGTTCTCAACGACGTCCATAATAATAATAATAATAATAATAATAATAATAATAATAATAATTATTATTATTATTATTAT
>CABFPE010000987.1:40324-75072 GCA_900660155.1 Hofstenia miamia | reverse complement strand
GAACTTTTATACTAATTGTAATCTTATACAATACGCAGACGATACTTGTATATTCTCCGCCAACAAGTCATTAGATGTTGCAATAAAAATAATGGAATCCAACTGCCAGACACTAAGCCATTATTTTTCAATGCACAAATTACGCATTAGTGCCGAGAGAACGCAATTTTGCCTAATGAACCCTCCTTCAATAAAAACTTGTATACAAATAAAACTTTGACTATCAAAAATGCAACTATTTCTGCAATTGATACTTTCAAATATTTAGGAAGAAAAAATGACTCAAAACTTTCATTTTCCGAGCACATTAAATCTGCACAGAAAAATTGCTGCTGGCATAAAAACTATTTCTCAGGTTGCTGATCTATTACTTCCTCATGCAATAATTCAGCTATTCCACACATTTGTTATGAGTCACTTAAACTACGGGAATGTACCATTTTCAAATTTGAACACATCATTGATAAATAAACTCCAGCTACAATATAAATGGGCCCTAAATGTTTGCAAAAGAAATTCCAGTAACACCAAAAATTATATTTTGGAAACGTGTCCTTCTCCTCAACAATTAATACAAATCAATATTGCTACATTATTTTTCAAAGCCGCTAACGAAATTCCGCCATATGATAAGACAAAGCTCCCTGAATTCAGTAAAACTTTCAATATATGATCTAAAAAACACATTGTCACTAGGTTCAGACGTAAAGTCAAAGAAAACTCATTTATAAACGTAGGTTTAAGGCAATTGAATAATCTACCTAACCAAATTAAGCAAATTAAGAAACTGAAAGAATTCCGAAATAGTGTGAAAAGATTTATTCTTAAGCAAAAATTCATATCAGGAAAATCTCGGACAGGGTACAAATTCTATAATAGCAATTACAAAATTACCAGAATTTAGACTTATTCAACCTGTTTATCAATTTATAGGTTTGTAAATAGTATGATTTTTGTTATTTTTTAATGACGGTATTTTGAGAAGCCATCAGTTTGTATTTAATTGTTTTACAATCTCTTAATAAAGATTGTCTTATTTTATTTTATCTTATGTTAAGATCAGTATTTCGTAATAAGTCGATGAAGTGTTCAATATCCAAAAGTTGAAGTCTCATCGATATTGGCTTGCGTCCAAAGCAAATGAGTTAAAGGCAAAGTATTTGCTTGTAAATAAATCTTGATTCAAAAATGTAAATTAATCTGCACTAGTCGAAACTTTCCTAAGAACTTCTTGATCTTAGTATGAATAATTTACTGCAACACAATGAAAAAAATATGGAAGGGCCAAAATGTTTGGTCATCCATTCAGGCATTACGTAAACATTATCCAGTTTTAGTTGTTTCTTAGAGTTTAATTAATCTTAATAAAAAAATGCAAATAAATATAATTCAGATTACGTAGACACCACCATTAATTTACAAATAATTTCCTCTAAATTTACTAAATTATATAATACTTATTATTCTAAATTTAAATAGTGGTAAATTTAATTTATAAATATATAATCTTATTTGGAGTATAAACTTGGTTCTAAGGACTTTATGAAAATGCTCTCAATGATTTTAAAAAACTTGATCTTGATATCTGGTGTAATATTTTCGTTTCAAAATTTAGTCCACATTATATTAAATCATTAGAAATCCTAGAACAGGTCTCATGTTCTTTAATTCTTATACATCCATGTGACATTTAGAAGTCATCAAATTGCATTTAGAAGTGACAAATTTTACAATTAGATATAAAAAAACACAATTAAAAATGGTTAATTAACATTTAGAAATGAAAAAATACATTTCAGATTCAGTATATATCATTTTGAAATCGTCAATATTCATTTAGAAATCAAAACTGACATTTAAAGTTTACATCATAGTTTACACTTAGAAATGAAAAACGACCTTTAGAATATCCCTCAGAAAGCTTCAATTTTGATTTACAAATCAGTAAAGAGCATTCAGAGACGATCAATTAACATTTTTCAATAGAGCATATTTTATTTCATTGACAGAGAACCAGATTTTATACATAATGGATTATGGGTGAAAAATAACATAATACAATGATTATATAACTACATGATGAGAAGCATCACTTATGAAATTATATTATATTATTACTATTTATTTTTAAAATACTTTGCACATAAAATCATTATACAAATGAAGTGTTAAACGCTTATTAGGATTTCAAAAACAGTATTTTCTTCATTAATTAATCTTGGTTGTTGGAATTGATTGGGGTCTTCTTGTAATTTAAGTGTGATTTTTCTTGGTTGGTCAATTCCAAAAATTTCTTTTTCCTTTACTTTCATGTAGTTAAATGTGATCTTCAATCGTAAATGCTATCTTAAATATTTCCCATTGTACAAGTTCCCACCAACACAATTCTAATATAACTCACATTAGTATACCATTTCGCACTAAGTTTAATTTTAAAATGAACTGTTTAAATAAAAAGCCTATAATTTAGTTACATATAAACTATTGTAATAGTGTACTGTACTTATATTGCATTTTTTAGGTGAGTTTTAATCATGATTGCGTAATTTGCAGGGGAAGTTTTTTTACCTTAATCTATGCACACATACTTTCCTGGAAAAAAGTTTCAGTAAATTGTTAGAATCTAATAACTGGTATGCGATATGTTGCAATGAAATTTCGTCCAAAATCTAAATAACCAGAACAGTGAATAAGAAATGTTGCAGTACAGATACAGATCGCGCTTGCATTGTTAAAATTGCAAAAAGTGAGGTGACTGGGTTAGCAAGAACACTGTCAATTAAACACAAAGCAGCACATCACTCGAAAAGAGCGGGAAAAAGATATTATGGAGCATGATTCAAAGAAACGAAAGATTATGATTGACTAAAAATTGAGCTAGTAGATAGAAGAAAATCGAACAGTGTCACTATAGCATCTAAATAATAGTGCGTGTGTAGAAAAGGGAAAGAATGTGAGTATATCAACAGTAGGAAATTAGCTGCAGGATAAATTGTATAGATTCAAGAGGCTGCATTATGAACCAGAGGTGCTGATTATGGTATGGTACCATTTCACTATGTATCATATCATGGACACCATAATGCTATGGTAGAAAAAAATGTATGGCCAAACTTAAAAATATGGCCGTAGTAGAAATCCACAGGCTTGTCCATTGGACAGATTTTTCTGTCCAATCCAATCCAATTCAATACAAAAATTCTAGAATTGTCGAATAGGAATCTAATTGAATTCCAATCTAAGTTTGAGTTTGCTAATTCAAATTTTCTTTGCAACATACTTTAGATTTTTTTGATTTCACATAATAATTACCCTCTGTCCTAAAAGTCTGGTCACATCAATTTTAATCAATTACTGTGAAGTGGAAATTCCATTCCATTCTTGGAAATTTCATTCACGTAGTTACCATAAATCGATTATCAACATAGTTTTGTGATTGGTCGAAATTATCGTTGTATTGGATTACGCATATAAATTAACTGTGTGTAGTTGATAAAAATCATTTGCACGAAAAATGAATAGAGAAAACAGAAATTGTGAACTTTCCGAAACAGATAGGTTGGACATTTTATTACGCTATCAGAGAATAAAGGACAATGTTAGAGATGAATCACTACAGGATCTGTGCCAGGAATATCACATTACTCGAGAATATCCATCGCGATTAAAACGGAGATATCAAGAACGAGGTCTGTTAAAATCACAACAACGAAGTGGCCGACCCAGTAAAGTGAAAGACCCAGTATTCCAAAATCGGACTGAGGATTTACATGAAGTAACATTCTTCATTGCCTTTTTTATTCCTAATTTCTTGATAACATGTGAGCAGTTCAGCCACTTACTACTCTTCAATATGACAATGCAACTCCTCATGTTGTGGAAAATAATGAAGCCTCAATTGCAGCAGTATTGGCTCGTCATCCAACAATTACTGTTGTTAGACAGCCGCCACAAAGTCCTGATGTCATTTTTATTCCTGTTTTGTTGATAACAATAAAAAAATTCATCCACTTAAACCTTTTTATATTGATGTGACCAGAATTTTAGGACAGAGGGTATTTAGCATAATGAACAGATTCCGTTTGCGATTATTAAGGCCTGGATTTCACTTGTAAGACCAGAAAAATACATAATTTTAAAAAGAACGTAGAAAAATCAGAATTATTATTACAGAACAAATGTTTTCATTTTATTTGTAGAAGTTTTGGACAGCAATGATGCTAAAATACAAGATTCCATAGTCAATCAACATCACCCACAATGGCGAAAATCTCTCTGTTAATTTGATTCTTTAAGAGTCAAGTTTCAGCTCTAGGAGATGCTCACCTGTTCGGGTCCGGGAGGAATTTTGAATTGGGAGTGTAACTGATTTTTTTCTTAGAACTAGAACATATTAGGAGGTGATGCCTCATCACTAAAATTCAAAGTACACAACACACCGAAGAAGAATCCAATGATTTGTTACAGGTTTTTTATTCAAACACTGAAGGTGAAGGCTCCCTGATCGGAAACGATGTACCATTTTGCTCCCAGTCAGAATATAAGAGACATGCAAGATATTCTTGAACTTCAGGATGATTAAAGCTTTGATCTGCTATCATGTTGGAAGAATTCCCCTTTTGAAAACTTGATCTTATCTAACCATACAAGCTTTAGAAACAGCTCCTGAACTAGCGTTTAATTTAGCTGGACATTCTATCTCTGTTTGATCCGCACAACGTGAACTGAGTGAACACTTAGTTATTAGAAAATATAATATGCAATGCAGTACAGGTAAAAAAAACAACAATTCATGTTTTATATTCATGGGTGTTCTATTGGGAGTTTAGTAAGATTTAGGGCTATATTAGTAGGAGACCTCTGGGAGTGAGATCAATGCATTGTGCTGCCGCAAGACTATTCCCTTCCTTGTGCTAGCTTAGAGAGATCTTTCAACAAATATTGCGAGGTTCTAACTCAAAAACGGATAAGTATGGCAGCAGAGAATTTGTCCATTTATTGTGATCATTAATTTGTAATTGAGTTCCTGTCTATCAGAGTAAATCACTGTCTTTTGTTAAAGCACGAAAAGTAGAATTCTTCCAGAAATGAAAAGCTTAACATAGTATATTATGTTTTTTGCATACAGAATATCCTAAAACTATTCATAATATAGTATAATAAAATGACACCAACTATCCAAAAACTTTACTTATTCGGGATTCTGCTTAATATGAGACCACACATATGTATGTATATCATATAATGATGGAATTGCTGTGCAGGTTAAATCAAGGGATATAAATAGCAATGCAACCAATGAATTTATGAATTTATTTATCATATGCTGATCAATTACAATACAAAAGAACAATAATACCGTTACAGTAATTGATTCTAATCAAATACAATTTTACAAAACGTGCTTATTTTGTGCTCACATGATTAAAAGACAATATAGCAATTAGTTACCATAATATGACGCATTGAAATTCAGAGTATCATCCGACCAATATCCAAAGCAATTGTTTTATATATAGTATGAGGAATTATTGAGAAAACTGAATTATAAAAATTAGTGGTTTTGGAAATTTTTGTAAAACTATTCCAATGAAAATCCAATTGGAATCCAATGAATAGCAAATTTTGTTTGTCCAACCAATTCCAATATAATTCCAATGTCCAATTGGAATCCAATTACATTCCAATTCCAATGGACAAGCCTGGAAATCCATAAATTTATTGTAACATACAGAACTTGTATTTTGTTTAAAGAAAATGGTTAAATCCTTATGTCATATATCTTACATTTATATTAATTGGAGGGATGAATATGTATTCTACAAATTCTTTTGAACAAAAAGACCTTTTTGATAAGAAAACAACTTTTAAAAGGGCTACAAAAGCCTGAGTAGCTTCAATAGATTGTCAAGAAATACAAAAGATGAAGTTGTTTCCCATTTGCAATAGCAGTTGCAAACGAATACAAACGATTAATTTCTTTCCCTACTGCGCGCCGGGAAACACGGCTTTTATTTTATTTGAATTTCGACCGGGAACCGTGCTTCACGGCTTATTAAATTTCTCTCGAAATCAGTAGTTTTCTCTGATTCTTTCGGTACTTTGATACAAATAAGCATCATCCAAGGAACAGGGCTGACTAGCAAGTACAGTACTATGGCATACACACTAGCAAAAGTCATAAATGGTGGAAAAAGATATTTCACTGGTTGCTAGAAATATGCCACATGAATTCAAGCAGTTTATTTCGCCTTTCTCGCACGGAGCTGCCTATTCGATTCAGCCTCAAAGGCTTCAAAAATCAACTTATTTCCCCATCATCGAAGTAGCCTCTTCTGTATCCGCTGGTCCTGTCCAGAATCCATTACATATAGCAACAGTGACCGATAACCCTGTTTCTCGACTGTTACCGACAAACCACTTCCAAACATCTGGAAAAGATCGAGTATGCAGCAAATCTGGAAAGAGAAAGTGAACGAGGAATATTTGTTGAGTGTATCTTGGAATACCACACTTATGTAAAGACACATGTCTTAAAGCGTGGCACATTAGATTGAAGTATAAAGACTTATAGTATGCCAGCTGTTCTTTGCTCAATATTTTACTGTTTTAGTGATTTTACCTTGTATTTCATAACTCATCTATTTTATCATCTATTGAGCGATTTTTTTGTGAAATGTACACATATATACTGTAACAGTTTACTTGAGTGTTGGTCAAATTGGGCTAGCAGGTCCAGAGTTATATAAGTGAACATTGGAAATTTTGTGAGAATTTTTTGTTTTTGTATATTTTTGTTACATGAACGTATTTCACCCATAATTACTTTTTCTCTATTACAAATCATTAAAACTATTAAATTATACTGAAAAATCTATTTCTCCTTTATTTCCATATACGACACATACTTTAAATTAACATTTTTTTCTAAAACAATGATTGACGTGAGATTATGTAGAATCCTAAAAAATGGTCACAGGGAGGAAAACAACGTGGTATCGAAAGAGTTAATTTGTTTTTAATGTTTTCCGCCTAACAAAGAGTTGCGTATTGGAAAACTAACAAAAATAACTGGGTTCAAAATAATTTTGCCCCTAGTGAATTGCTTGTGTCTTGTGATACAGTACAAGTTCATATTACAAAAGTGGTTGTCTTTTAATTGCAGCTCGCAATTTGGTGTATATTTTGCCAAATGTTAAAAATCACTTTAGTAAATAGTTATTACCGCATGTATTCTACATATAGTTCTTTATTCACCATATTTTACATAATGGCCGTTGTAATCACAATGCATGGACGAAATTTGAAATATGGCCACTATGGATGACTAAAAATTTCGCCTTTCCATATATGGCTATAGCATAAACCACACCCCTACTGTGAATCAGTTGGTATGAAATGCTCTCTAAAATATAAAGCACAGGAAAATGTGTTTAAGTGGAAAGCATTAATGCAGGCAGGCAATCACATTGTCTACATGGATGAAATAGATTTAAATATATTTTGCTGAAAAAGGCTTTAGACGAAGCAGAAAAGACTGTCCTCCTTCTAGAAGTGAAAATATACACATTATTTAGCATAACCTTTTTATGTATGATCACTACAAATTGCTTCTAGAGTTAGAAATTACTCAGAAAATAGAATGTAATAATGGATTCTATATAGTGTCAACATTTTTGTCCACAATTATTCCATTCGGTTTACTGCGCATGTACAATATTATTCCAAAAACCAGTTGTAACTTCGGTGTATAGTAAGTGTTGAATCTAGGATTAAAATTCCGGGGCAAAAATATCACACCAGACATCAAGATTAAGTTATTTAAAAATCACTGAGAATTTTCATAAAATCCTTACAACCACGTCTTAACACCAAATAATAAAAATTATTACTATTTAAAACTTAGAATATTAACTATTACAATAAAATCTAGGAAAATTGGAGGGAATTATTTGTACAATAATGACGATAGCCTCGTAAGCTGAAATTTATTTATGTTTTATTTTTATTGGTAGTAATAGTTTTATGAAGGAAAATATACGTATACGAGAAACTAACATTGGCACCATTACCGATAATTCTATATTAGCATATAGTGCTAATATGCATGCTATCTATCGTTTCATTTTATAAATGTGAGCTCAGTTGAATTTTGTTTATATTAAATTTGATAAATACAAAATGGTTTTAACAAATGCTCAATTCTTCTTTTGTTTTTTTAAGGACTAAACTAAGAAACCAATATAGTTCGCATTACTTAAAAATCACTACATTATGTAAAATGGCCGAAGTGGGAGTTTGCAATGCTAGACACTGCATTTGCAACCGGAAAAATCCGCAATCCCAACTTAGTGTATGGAACTGGGTTTACTATTATTCTTTGAGCATCATGACTGTAGGAACTTCTTAAGCTCACAAGGAATGGGCAAACTAATTTGCATTTTTAATTGAAAACTACTTTAATGGTATTGTTATTTTTAAACAAAAAAATAAAAACTAACAGTTCGTATATTCTAATTAAAAATAGTAAACTAATATTCGATCTACATTCCATTGTAGGCCGGACCCCCACCGCCTTCTGGAACCACCCAGTTAATATTTTGACTAGGATCTTTAATGTCACATGTCTTACAATGTATGCAGTTGGTCGCATTGATTTGCAAGCGTTTCCCTGAGCCGTCTTCAGTGGGAACAAATTCATAAACCCCTAAACAACAACTTTGCTAAAAGCAAGAATGCAATTTTCCAAATTCCAAAAACTAATTTTTATAAACTAATATTTATATATACATTGTATAAGAGCATGAGTTATACAAGTATCGAAAAAATGCACACTAATATCTCTGATATCCATTAGTATCTGATACGAGTACCGAATAATAAATATCTTAGAACGTTTAACTGCAATCTAAAAACCTGTTTTATATAACATCTGCACGTGCAACCAGAAGCTGTATACGACATCATCGCTAGCTTCTGAATGAACTTGGAACATTTTGGACTTAACCACACAAAATAAAAGAACCAACCTTACAAGCGAAAAATTAACAAGCTGTTTTTGTCTAGCCATGCAGCACTTCGCTCCCACCCTGTTTAGAAAAACTACTTCGAGTAAAGCTATTTACATTCTTTTCCGAATTTTTTAGTTTGATTCAATGTAGTTGTTCATTTTTAATATGGTGTGTACTAAAGTGCCTCTTCGAAGGGCTCATCAAAAACATTGGGTGAAAATTTACGTCCGATCAAGGAAGTATTAGACTCTCCCCTTGCCAAATAAAATTTCTATATTTTTCGGTTCGATAGACCAAAGTTAGGCATGTTAGAAACTTATAATAAAATTTACACAATGAAATTGAAAAACTCAGTGAGTTATTTTCGGAAATTTCTCCATTTTTCCAATAACTCGGTTTAAGACTAGAACATGTGCATCACTGTCCGGAAGAGATTTTAGTCAATGAAACAATCAATTTGAAATTTATGCAGACATGATTTTTTACTATAAATCGATATACATGCAGTATACCCCAAGGGTCAACCCGTTTCCAAACGTGGCTGTCATGCCCAAATACATACTTAGTTCAGCAAATTGTAAATTCATACAATTTAATCCATTACCATTATTATAGTTACGACCCTTTGTTTCTAAGGGAAGAATTTAATACACGGTATTTCCCCCGTAGTGTTTGTAACTAGGTACTTACATTAAATATCGGTAACATATAAAAACATAGTAAGAGTATGTGATATTATGAATTTACTGTAACTGAAAATGAAAATCGATAGCTACAATTTCGTAACTGACAAACAACAAAACAATGAACACTTCTTTATCATAAGCTTAATATCATTCTTTCATTATGGTATTTCGAAAAAGATAGAAAGTACAGACTTAATTTGACAATTGATAGAAACACTTATTTACACTTTCAAGTATTGCATTGCTTCGTATTTCACCCACTTCCACGATTTCGAATCGAATTCATTTGCTCAAAGTTAGGCAAAAACGAGGAATTCTGATAGGCCAGCAAATAGCATTGTGAAATAGTTCCATTGCATGTGAAACACTTCATAATTGTCAACGAGCAATTGCCAAACAATTCATGTAATTAAAACTACTTCCCTTGGAAATGCCGAATGCATCAACAGTTGCTACGTCAATAACGAGTTACATTAAATAATTTTGCAAAGAAAATGTTAAATAGTATTGAATTCACATTGCACATTTTAAAATTGATTTGAAATTACAAACTCTCTCTGGCAGCATAAAACCAAAGTGCTTCTGCTGCTTAAGATATATACCTCACATAGTCACATAGGATATATTTTTCGTTGCCTCAGGAAATTTTTGATTTAATGAATACAAAAATCTCAGCTTTCTAGGCCATTTACGCAATGAATTATGGCGACCAGCTTAAAAAACTAAACATTGTGTATATTGATATAAAGATGCGTTTGATTGGCTTCGTGCCGTGTATCACCAATTAAGCAAAATAAGACCAGCGTATCACTTTAAGTAAATTTTGCCAAAGAGTTTTTAGGTAAAAAATATTTTTTTATTTACCTGCTGGGCAATAACGACCTTCAGGTCCATCGTAGATCGTCAGGTTACGGGCGACTGGAACATCATCGTTCATTAAGGTAAGATGTGCAGGTTGATCAGGTTCGTGGTTGGTTCCAGTCAGTGCAACAGAAGACAGCAAATCAAAACTTATTTTGTTATCAGGTTTTGGATATTTAATCTCTTTCGCTTGGGAAGCAGGCTTAAGGCAATCGTGATCACGTGTTTCTAAATTATGAAATTGTTTCAAACAATGATGAAACACTTAAAAATAGTGAATAATGAATAGCTATATGAAAACTGCATTTTCGAATTTGCATAAAAAGTTTCCATTATGCAACTTTCTTAAAAATGTGAAAATATTCTGATTTTACTAGTTTAAACGTTCCAACTCGACACTAAATAATGGTACACAGTAAAACCTACGATTCAATTTTAGTGTCCACGGTTCTTTTCCTCGTAACAAGGTGGTCGAAATGCCAGAATATAAAACTCCTCCAATTCTACCAAATTTATGAAGAGAGGGTCGAGCATTTCGTACCAACATCAATTCCTTCCAAATAGAACTGGACTTAATTCGCTCTTCAAAATCAGTAACATGCAACCCTAAAACAACAGTAGCATTGAGAAAACCCTAAATCTGATCTAAGAACTACCCATCAATGAATTCCCCGAAATCTAAAATACGGAAATATATATGGATACATTCTGGTGCAATGAATGCTTCAAAACATGATTACAATAAAGATACTTAATAAAAAACTTGAACGAATTATAACCTACAGCATTGCTAGAATTTTCGACGCATAACTACCTTCTGATTCTTGAGTAGAATTGGAACGTAATTTGTCAACAATGGCCTCTGCGGCAATTATACCGCTTTTCATTGCAGTGTGTGTACCCTTCAGTTTCGGAACATTCATAAATCCGGCTTCACATCCAACCAGAACTCCACCCGGAAAAGTTAATTTTGGCAGTGCCTAAAGTTGAAAAATTAATTTCAAACAAACAACCACGGCAATGGTATCTCTGAATTAACCTACCTGTATTCCACCCTCATTCAGTGCACGAGCACCGTACATGATTCTAGTTCCACCTTGAAGAACTTTTGATACAGATGGATGATGTTTAAATTTTTGGAATTCTTTAAAAGGCGACAGATACGGATTTGAGTAGTCCAAACACACCTAAATAAATGTTCTTACTTTAAATGTGTATAACATTACAAAGTATCATCATTATGCCAACGATTCCGGAATACAAAAATTCAAAGGTTCAATATAACGTATTTATAAAATATCATCTATATTTAAACTATCAAACGAATGAATTTAAAATACCACACTAATTATAATATTTTTTATATATAGGATTTATCTTTTCCCAAAGTCCAATTTGGGTTAACATTATTTTTAGGTTTGCATAGCGTGTATGCCCACAATTCGCGCCAATATGCTTGTATGGACTAGTGGTGGTTTACCTAAGTATGGAAAAATATGTTTTGAAGCGCAACTTATCAACTTATGTAGAAGGAAAACATTTGAAGAATCATGAGAAAACATCATTAACACAGTCTTAGTAAGATTACTAAGAAATCATTATTTCAGAAATCTTTTGTCATTTTATGAAAATGCCATTTTGATGCCTGGACGTACAACCTTAAAAAATGTATATTGTAACACTTGCAAAACGTTATATGTTTAAAGAATAAAATCTCAATTTCATTAAAAACCTGTTCTATATTTTGACCGAAACTTTTTGTAGTAAGACGATAGCACTACGTTTAGGCACGTGTAAGTTCAAAATAGTGTTCCAATGTTAATAACTTAAGTATCATCTTTTCATAACATAACAGACAACGTACCAAGCGAATTTCATTATGAAAAATTAAATTTTATGTTAAAATTCATCAAAATTCTAACCATATCTAACACAGGTTTGTTGAAGAAACCTAGAATTTGGAAATACAATGTAAAAAGCCAAAAAAAATTAAATGCAGAATTTCATCGACTAATCTGTTGACATCTTTTGGTTTATGCAAAACAATGCAATTCTAAATAATGAAAATCAAGTTATACTTACAACATATCCAATTGATATTAAAGGTTTATCACCTTCCTCATAATGATAACAGAACGAGCCACCATGTGCATCACGCGGCTAAAAATCAAATCTATAAATATTTAACAAAATGACATATTTCCAAAATTTATATTTTCTATAAATTTCAAATGTACTGCGTGGACCTAGGTGTGGTACAAATTATTAATGAGATCAATTTAATTGAAATTGCTCTATTGTTATTGATAACCCAATATTTACAAGATTTTGCCTAAGTTCTATTACAAACCATTACCATCAAGACAACATGAGCAACCGTGTCAAGAAGATGAATTTATGTCAAGAAATTTCATCATATTGTGGGTATTGAGGCGAATAAACGTTTCCCATATCAGAGCATAATCAAAAGTACATTTCTATTGTACAGGAAATCATTTATAATAATTTCCACAATCAAATTATATAAGATTAATAATGCCATTTTTTGTGGCATACCCAATCAATCAGTAGTTAAGGAATAACAACTACTATCAGTTAGTTACGAATACTCGTCTGAAGGAATGATTTCATTTGGAATGATTTCAATATTTCCCTGAATATGTTTTCTGTTATACCATTTACTCTATTGGAATATTTTTATTAGTTTTGAATAAAGAATAAAGCATCGCTTCGGATTATAGACAAGCGAAACTGACTGCCTCATTGACGGCTGTATCCCAGTAAGGGTTGGCAAAAAGTGTATTTTATACAAAAATAAACGTTTTAAACGATTAAAACGTTTTAAAAGTTTAAAACAATGTTTTTTTGCTTTTGGACATAACCAGTTCAAACTTTCCTACATAAATTTGAAAAAAAAACGTTTAAAAAAACACTGCAAAAAACAGTTGTTTTAAACAGTGTCTAAAACATGTTTTAAACAGGTCTTGTGTATGTCATGCCAACCCTGATCCCAGCGGAATAATTAGGACTATTTGAGGAGGCGACAGGAGTTAAAGTGTACGATAAGAAAGCCGTGGATATTCAAATTTCGAAAGTTGAGAACTAGAATTTCCTAATTTTTGTACCATCTCCCTAATTGGAATTTTATTAGAGCTCGCAATTGTATCCTATAGTACCCCGCTCCATTGAAAGAAAATTAGATGTATCCCGATTTTCCTATTTTTGATTTTTGCCAGAATATTCTCTACACGAGAACATTCTACAATATTATTTTAGCGTTTTTAATTGGAATGACAAATATTTTTGTCACTAATATAACCAATAAAATAATCCAACTTACTAAAGGCCAACCCAATGTATGATCAACAAGACCAGGTGAATGTTGTTCTTTTGGAATTTCCCAAAGCTAAATACAGACATTGCAATTGTAGGAAAATTACAAATTGAAACCTCTTTTAGTCCAATTGCATAAGTTTGGGGTTGGCACTCAGAACGGAGATTGAAATGCTTAATAACTTGTTTACCCAAATGACCATGACAACCTTCGGCAAAAATAGTAACTCGCGACTTAATTACCATTCCTCGTTCAAACACAGCTTTAGGGGATCCATCTTTATGAATTCCAACATCATTCGTGGCGACTCCTCTAACGCTCCCATCATCATTGTAAACAATCTGAAATAAAATACTTAAATGAAATAAAATCAAGCCTTACTTCACTGGCTGCAAATCCAGGAAATATTTCAACGCCCAATTCACCTGCATGATCGCCTAGCCATTTGACTACATGACCAAGCCTAACAATGAAATTTCCATGATTGTACATTGGCATTCCTAAACTGAAATGTATTTTTGACAAATTATAATAAACATACCAGGCAAAATGGGAATCGAAAATCTGTATTTTTCAGTTAAGTATGAAAACCTATCCTTCTTAACAGCTGTGTGAATTGGTGCCTGAAATACATGGTTAATGCAAAAACTAATATGTTGCATGCATACTAATTTGCAAAGACTCTAGAAGGTTTTAATTAATTAGAGTACAAATGTGTATAAATAAAAGATGAATAGATTAGTTACTATAAATTTGCAATGAAATAAGTTACATACATTACAATACTAACTCTAACTTCTCTGTACCTGTCTCCATGTGCCCTGGTCCACCTGCTGCCTCCCCGCTAATCCGACTTTGTGATATGGTCTTCAGCGCTCATGATATTTCTCTCATGCTTAAATCTTGCAAGTTGTCTGGTCCTTGTTATCCTGACGGTGTTCCTTCCTTTGTAATTCATGAAACCTCCTCCACGCTTTCTATCCATTTAAAGCATCTTTACTCCTTCATTTGCTCCACTAAGCGCTATCCCGCCTGTTGGAAGACATCTTGGATTTCTCCGCTGTTAAAATCTAATCAGCTTCCCTCCTCGCAGGTCACGTCCTACCGCCCAATAGCTATTCTATCTCGACTGTCTATCATCTTTGAACGCCTTGTTTTTCGTTATGTATTCCCAAAAATTCGTCACCTCATCGCTTCTTCTCAGCATGGCAACCTTCCTGGTCGCTCTACGATTACTAACCTGCTCACTCTGATCGAAAACTGCTACTTTCACTCTGATAGTAATGATCCTGGTTGTATTATCTTTCTTGACATCTCAAAAGCGTTTGATCGTCTCCCTCATTCCATTCTGCTTGACAAGTTACGTTTATTTGGTTTTGATGTGGATTTCATCGAACTGTTCCAGTCCTACCTGACTAATCGCCACCAGTGTGTCAAAATCAACTCGTCTATCTCTTCTCCTGTCCCCGTTACTAGTGGTGCCCCTCAAGGCTCAGTGTTTGCTGTTCTTTTCTTCCTCGTTGCCATTAACGACCTCCCTCATTCTGTTCTCAACTCGTCTTGCCTGCTGTATGTCGACGACACTGCGATTTTTGATTTTGGTTGGTCTTTTGCTTCGAACATTTTTTCTGATCTTGAGCACTTGTCTACTTGGTCCTCTGTCAACCATCTTGATTTTAGCACTACCAAGACATGTGGTATTTCCTTTTCTGTGGCTCCTCCTTCTGATTTGCCTCTACCTGTGAACTTTGCGCCTCATCACACTCATCTTGGAGTTCAACTTGCTGCAAACTTAAATTGGACTGGACATGTGTCTTTGCGTCTCCGCAAAGCTAATTCCTCGCTATTTGCCCTTTTCCGTAATGTTCCTTTTAATACCTCGTCCGCTGTGAAGCTCTCTTTGTTCAAGTCCATTCCTCGCGCCATTCTTCTCTACGCGTCTCCTTGTTGGTGGCCTTCTCGTGCTTTGTTCCACTCCATGGAACGTTTCCAGAAACGCGCTTTCAAATGGATTTCCTCTTTGGACTATAAAGACGCTCTGCTGAAATTCTCCACTCTCCCACTGTCACTCTACTTCCATGCCTGTGATCTCCTTCTGTTCAATCGACTACTGACTCGCAAATTGGATCTTGATCCTTTTGATTTCATTAAGTTCTCTAATTCCTGCTGCACTCGCTCTGATGATGTTGTCACCTTCTCCATTCGTCGTACAAAGAAACATCGCACCCTTCACTCGTTTTTCAATCGTGCTTGTACTGCTGCTAATTACATCTTGACTCGCAACCCTCCAACAGCGATTGATTTCTTTTCTCCGCCACCGAGCTTCAAGAAATCTTTGATGGCTTTCCTCTTTGCTGAGCCCTTCTCCAACTTCGCCTACTCTTCCATTTGCTCCTATTTCATCTCCTGTGACTGTCCTCGCTGCCGTAAAACTTGACTTGTTTTTATTTCTTGTTGTGTATGCCTTCAGCGGCTAAATAAAGTCATTGATTATTATTATTATTATTATACAGTATTTTTAAATATTAACAAAATTTTTTGTTTTCACTATCAATCTGAAAAAAAACTGCTAGAAAAGTGATTTCAAGTANATGTCATGCCAACCCTGATCCCAGCGGAATAATTAGGACTATTTGAGGAGGCGACAGGAGTTAAAGTGTACGATAAGAAAGCCGTGGATATTCAAATTTCGAAAGTTGAGAACTAGAATTTCCTAATTTTTGTACCATCTCCCTAATTGGAATTTTATTAGAGCTCGCAATTGTATCCTATAGTACCCCGCTCCATTGAAAGAAAATTAGATGTATCCCGATTTTCCTATTTTTGATTTTTGCCAGAATATTCTCTACACGAGAACATTCTACAATATTATTTTAGCGTTTTTAATTGGAATGACAAATATTTTTGTCACTAATATAACCAATAAAATAATCCAACTTACTAAAGGCCAACCCAATGTATGATCAACAAGACCAGGTGAATGTTGTTCTTTTGGAATTTCCCAAAGCTAAATACAGACATTGCAATTGTAGGAAAATTACAAATTGAAACCTCTTTTAGTCCAATTGCATAAGTTTGGGGTTGGCACTCAGAACGGAGATTGAAATGCTTAATAACTTGTTTACCCAAATGACCATGACAACCTTCGGCAAAAATAGTAACTCGCGACTTAATTACCATTCCTCGTTCAAACACAGCTTTAGGGGATCCATCTTTATGAATTCCAACATCATTCGTGGCGACTCCTCTAACGCTCCCATCATCATTGTAAACAATCTGAAATAAAATACTTAAATGAAATAAAATCAAGCCTTACTTCACTGGCTGCAAATCCAGGAAATATTTCAACGCCCAATTCACCTGCATGATCGCCTAGCCATTTGACTACATGACCAAGCCTAACAATGAAATTTCCATGATTGTACATTGGCATTCCTAAACTGAAATGTATTTTTGACAAATTATAATAAACATACCAGGCAAAATGGGAATCGAAAATCTGTATTTTTCAGTTAAGTATGAAAACCTATCCTTCTTAACAGCTGTGTGAATTGGTGCCTGAAATACATGGTTAATGCAAAAACTAATATGTTGCATGCATACTAATTTGCAAAGACTCTAGAAGGATTTAATTAATTAGAGTACAAATGTGTATAAATAAAAGATGAATAGATTAGTTACTATAAATTTGCAAAGAAATAAGTTACATACATTACAATACAGTATTTTTAAATATTAACAAAATTTTTTGTTTTCACTATCAATCTGAAAAAAAACTGCTAGAAAAGTGATTTCAAGTATTATATATTACAATAATATTACAATATTCGCCTTTAGAAGTTGACACATTTAGAAAAGTGCATTTTTTGAATATTTTGAATATTTATTTTTTAGTACTCACTAAAAATTTCATAGCTTTCGTGAAGTATTTGCGAGTCACATTTTTATTACAAACAAGTTTGAAATTAGATTCAATGTGAGCGTGAGTATACTGGAAATTTTTTACTTACATTAAAAGTTTTGCATTCACTATCTTCAAGTTGGCATGTTTTTAAAAATATACTGATTGTATACAATGCGATTAAATTTGTAATGATTTTAATATATAATGCTTGTTTGATCAGAATATATTATGAGTCACGCTGAAAGTAGATTATTCAGAAACCAAAAATCAAGCATTTTAAAGGTCTCATGGAATATTGCGATATTTTTGTTCAAACGTAAGACATTTCATTAATTGAATTATTTATATTCTTACACAAAAGCATTAAATATTAGCAAGATATCTTTGAAGGCACACTCCAAACTTAAAGTTCTTTCCCGTATAGATCGCTCTAATGGTAGTCATGGTGATGTTCTCATTGCCTCACGTCGCCCCAACCTCGACATCCATCCACTTTCCTTTGATTTCTGTTGCGGCTGTGCAGTTGTTCTCAGTGATCACATTGTTTCTTTTCTCTGTGCTTACAACCCTCATTCCAACAGTCTCTTTCGTATTACCCTTGCTGATTTCTCTCTCTCTCTCGTCAACTTGGATTTCCCACTCCTCCTCATCGCCTCATTTGTGGTGACTTCAACCATCCTAATGTTTGCTTGGAATGCACTTGACTCTAATGACGCCTATGACTCCACCGTTTTGCATCTTTGTGCTTCCTACTCTTTTGAACAATTTGCATTTCCCCCTACTTCCTGCTCCTCCCCCTTTACTTGGTTATTGTGCTCTCATCTTGATCAAATTCTTGCCACCTCTGTGGTCCCTGTTCCAGTTAAACTGCATGATCACTCATTTGTTCGTTTCAACCTATCTGTCAACACTATCATCACTTCTGCTTGTCCAACTGCTCCCCAATATGCTCGATCTAACAGTGACTTTCTATCTTTAAATGCTGCTCTATCTTGTTCATTCCCAATTTTTAACGACTCTTTCTTTGCTGATGACTGGTACACCGTCCTTCACCCCACTGATTCGCCTATGTGACATCGTCTTCAACGCCCATGATATTTCCTTTATGCTTGAGTCCTGCAAGTTGTCTGGTCCTTGTTAACCTGATTGCGTCCCATTCTTTGTAATTCATGAAACCTCATTAACTTTTTCCATCAATTTAAAGCATCTTTTCTACTACATTTGCTCCTCTAGTTTTACTGGAAAACATCTTGGATCTCTCTACTTTTGAAATCCAATCAAATTCTCTCCTCTCAAGTCAATTCATATGGTCCTATACCTATTCTTTTCCGGCTGTCAATCATCGTTGAGCGCCTTGTCTTTCGCTTTGTGTTCCCTAAAATTCGTCACATTATTCTCTTCTCTCTTCTCAGCATGGTAACCTTCCGGTTTGTTCTACCGTCACTAACTTGCTCACTTCGATTAAAAATTGCTATTCCCCTCTGATCGTAATGATTTTGGTTGCATTATATTTTTTTGACATCTCTAACGCTTTTGATCGGCTCCCGCATTCTATTCTTTTTGACAAACTAAGTGTATTTGGCTTTGATGCTGATTTCATTGACCTTTTCCGGTCTTACCTGCCCNTCTAACGCTTTTGATCGGCTCCCGCATTCTATTCTTTTTGACAAATTAAGTGTATTTGGCTTTGATGCTGATTTCATTGACCTTTCCGGTCTTACCTGCCCAATCGTCATCAGTGTGTCAAAATCAACTCGTCTATTTCTTCTCCTGCCCTTGTCTCTAGTGGTGTCCGTGAAGGTTCCGTGTTTGCTTCCTCGTTGCTATCAATGACCTCCCTCAAATTGTCCTCAACTCATCCTGCCAATGTCGATGACACTGCAATTTTCACCATTGGAAGTTTTTTTGCCTCCAATATTATCTCTGATCTTGAGCTTTTGCTCACTTGGTGTCCCATTAACGATCTTGGTTTTGGCCCAACCAAGACATGTGGGATTTCCCTTCTGATCTGCATCTCCTCCTCATACTTACCTTGGAGTCCAACTTGCTGCAAACTAAATTTTGTTTGGATATGTGCCCTTGCGCCTCCGCAAAGCTAATTATTCGCTCTTTGTCTGGTGGCCTTCTCATGCCTTGCTCCTCTGATTGGAAATGTTCCAGAAGCATGCTTTTAAATGAACCTCTCCCTTGTCATACAAAGACGCTCTTCTCAAATTCCCCACTCCCCCGCTGTCGCTCTTCCTCCATGCCTGTGATCTCCTCTTATACAATCGCTTGCTCAATAGCAAATTGGAATTTGATCCATTTGATTTCATAAAGTTCTCTAATTTCCGCTCCACTCGCTCTTCATTTGTTGTCTCAAGAAACATCGCATCCTTCAATCGTTTTTCAAAGGTGCCTGTGTTGCTGCTAATTACATCTTGACTCTCAACCATCCAACAGACATTGATTTTTTCCCCGTAGCCGAGCTTCAAGAAATCTTTCATGTCTTTCCTCTTTACTGAGCCCTTCTCCAACTTCGCCTACTCTTTGATCTGCATCTACTTATATCTCTTGTGACTGCATTCGCTGCCGTAAAACTTGACTTCTTTTTATATTTTTGTAATAAAGTCATTCATTAATATTATTATTTTAAATCCAATTAAAAATATCTTGAGATATCATATTAGTCAAATTCAACCTTAAACGCACATTAATTCTATAAGCAATCTAAAAATGATTACCCCCATCTTCTTCCAATTGGGTAATAATTCTGTTAAGCTTGAGGTTTCCAAACAATTACCGGATAAAATGTGAGCACCTAAATTTTACATATTATTTAAAGAAATAATACATATTCAAAAAATAGCAACACTATAAATTACCAATATCTGCAGCTTTTTCAAGAACACATACATTTATTTCCTGATCATATTGCTGTGCTAACTGCTTTAAACGGATAGCGGCCGATAATCCTGCTGGCCCACCTCCGACAATAGCAACATCATATTCTTCCTCGTGGCGACTCATATCAATATCTAAAAACTATGATTCTAGATAGGAAGACTAAACTTAGATTGTTTTACAAAATTAAAAACCACCTTTCCAACGATTGTCATTTTCGCGAGGTACCACTGTATAATGGGTTGTGAGACGGCCTAGAGCTTGCGTACATAACCTTCTAACTTGCATTGAACTCTTAAAATAAGAAATTATATAAATGTGCGATTCAAAACATCTTCAATAATAAAATTTAAAGCATATTAATTTCTTCATTAACAAGCACAGATTACATCTTATCTTATAAAATAATACATTAAGTCATGCTAAAACACAATTAAAAGTACATGAAATAAATATATATATGGTTCGCCATACAATCTGGATGAATATTTTTAGGGAATATTTACCTTTCACTTTGTAGAGTGTAAATTTATAAGATTCAAAAAGCATTACACACAATGGTACAAAGAACCATTAAGCACTATAAACTAAATAAAAATATATAATATATATAATGCGTGAGTGTGGTTGTGGTTATAGAGTCTTGAAAAAGGTGTAATATATTTCCATCTCTTAAGATGTGTTGTTTGTGTAACAGTAGCATTTTAAGTTTTTTCGTAAATAGTTTATGATTATGATAAGAGGTTAGCTGTGCATGGCAAAGCACAAAAGAAGGAATGGGCTGCTAAGTTTTGACAAAATTAAAGAAGCAGAAACACTAGGACTAAAGGAATATACATAAGAGCAACCTAAAGGATCACTAATGGAGATCAGTATGGAGTGAAGGAAGATAAGAACAAAGGGGAGGGAACGAAGAAATACCAAAGTAGGATAGAAGCACAAAGACAAAGTATATGCGGAATGCAATGAATGGAGAATACTGGAGGAATAGAGAAAACTGCGAAAGAGAGTATCTAAAGACAGGATTAATGAAAAAAACCTGAACTGATAATGGTAGCGCCGGAGCAAGTAATAAGGACAAACTGGGTGAAGAAACAAATAGTCAGAAGAACTGAGGTAGGTGAAGGATGAAGTCTATGCAAAAAGTAGATCATCTGATAGTATGGTGTGAGAAGTTGCCGCAGAATAACAATAAATTAAGTCTACAAATGGCTAATTAGCTCAAGACTGACGCGAGAAAAATACTTGGCATCTTAAGAATTTTTGTAAGGTATATTTGTATTTGAATATCGAGCTGATATTTAGAGCGATTATAAAGTAAATGAGGGCAAATTAATCTATTTTCGGAACTGTCGGGCAATAAAGTATATTTTGACAAAAATTCATAATTTGATTAATTTGTTGAAAATAACTAAGTCAGGATTTTGAAAAAATCAATAAAATCGAATTCTTCATTTAAATCAGATTTTTTATTTAAATCGGAATTTTTAGGTTACTGGAGCTCAAAAAATATTTGAAATAAATATTTAATAAAAGATAAATGGAATGTATTAGTTTGTTTGTCATATGTATTTTCAAAGGCATGATGTGGTTCATTAAGGAGCCTAAAGCAAAATATTTTGTTCAAATTGCTAATTTATAAAGCCCAAGTAAACAATTTTAATTCAATTATATCGCTAGGACTTAATTCCATAATAAAAAATTATGGAAATAGCAAAACTACCCTCGCTTGGAAATCTATGAGTTAATTAAAAAAATTCTGTTTTTTGTAATGATTTTAATACACATAGTCTAAATGAGCAGTTTTCTCGGCCATAGCAATACAAAAATTATTTAACATAGTAAATTGAATTAATAAACAAACATTTGAAAGACTTAATGCGGAAGAATCCATCAATCTTGAAATAGATGTGATCAATGATCAATTTCGTTACAAGATGGATGCTACATTTTTCTTTAAGGACACTGATTTTCACGAAATTATAAGAACTTTTACGAACTTAGTGGACAATAGCAGTTGCCGGAAAAGCTCCTTTTTTATTTTTTTGGAGTTACGTAAATTACTCTTAGCGATCAATATAACTTTATATTTTCAATCTAATGTACAAACCTCCAATTTCTACTTTAGAGAAAATGTTAATACAGCATAGGGCAGCGGAATTTTTTGAAAGAAAATCCCCTTAAGTAATAATAAAAATATTAGAAACGCATTATAATTAACTAAAAGAGACCACATTGACATTTTATTAGTAAAACTGATATCTTAGAAATAAATGTTCAAGGAATTAAAATGAGTGGAGGTTCTACATCTACATGATTAACTAACACGTGTAAATCGCTGTATTTTTGGGACGTGCATACCCACTACTCCAATACCCACGTGCATACTCTACATATCCAGATCCAGCGGGTATGATGCGATACAGCTGAAAACGTAAATCCGTAGACGGCATGGTAAAACCGAATACAATTTGAGACACATTTTCGCAATTTGCTTTAGTGTGCACCAAAATTTTAATAAACAGTAGAAACTGTCTTAATTAACAAGTTTAGGTTAGAAAATACATTTTTGAAATAACAAAACGCGAGATATTTTACCGCTATGTTGCTATAATTTTAAAATAAACAATCAACTTGACAATTTATCAAGCTTTTCAACAAAATCATATCTAATTACAAAAATCACTCAAACTACAATGATACTGTATTAAGAATGCTCCCCAATATATTTGGTATTGCCTTAAAAACAACATCAAAATGCAAGATGAACTAATTGCTTCAGAATAAAAAGAAAATAGTCTGATATGTTGGTACTTTTTTCTTCCAAATTCATCTCACCTTCTCAGTTTAATTTTTAACGGACACTTACAGTATTTTTTTAAGAGAAAAGTACAAATTAAATAATACATTTGAAAGATTTGAAATAAATTTGGAGGGTGTGAGACTTTTTTGGGCGAAAAAGTAAAACCCTTACAAAACAAATTGTAGTATCCAATCAGAGGGTGCCCTAAATTAAAATTTTAACAAATATGACATAAATGTGAAACTACTGCGAAATATATATATATATATATATATATATATTCCAATTCCACAAACAATAATCTCGGCCTCGGCATCGTCAGTATCTAATTTATCACTTATTAATTTTCTCATAATACGAAATGTCTACATTTTAAATTAAAGGGACAAATGGGAGTGTTTTACGTTTTAAATGACATCCCGGAGACCAGGAAATTCTAAACCTTCATATATTTGTCTCAGTCTCTTTTCAAATTAAGACTGCTATGGGTCTCACCTGAAATATAAGAATGATGATGATTGATTGAAAACTAACATTAAATAGCATTTTTGTAGTTATTTAAACTTAAAGGCTAATTTTTAAGATGAATAATAACTTTTGAGATTGCTCCGACTTATTTGTAATTAAGCTAAAGTTTTTTTTAACTTGTGGTCTCAAAATGTCTTGAGTCTCACTGTCTCTTTTGAAAAAGTCTCATTTCTCATCTCAAAAATATAGTCTAGTCTTAAATTTCCTGCCATAGCCTAAGGTTTTATTCCTTTGATTAGTGTATTTTGGAATTAAGCCTTTTCATTCTACAAAATTTATATCAATAAGAAATGCAACAAATTGCAAATTACTTCTTTAATGGGTTACCTTAAGAATTTGAAAAATGTTAACATATCATAATTCTCATTATTAATCAATGAAATTCTGAAAATAATGCGAGCCTAGATTTTTCAATAATTCCCACTATTGGATTTACATCATTTTTTGTTTTATATTAAACAAACTATTTCAAAGAAATTCTATTTATATACTTGAATTACTAAATGTAGTTGCTCAGCCTGGAATGGGATTAGTTTATATTTAGTTTACATAATTGAGGTCTGAAATTGCAAAAACCTAATTTTAAATATGTTTTATGATTGCTTGGTCATGAAGCCTTGCAGGGCAAACCTATAAATTGTATATGATAAAGGATGCATGCATTTCTTAACCTGTGATTCAATTTGTTTTCCATTTAGCTTAAATTGTTGAAACTAGCATTGCAACAAAATAATGATAAATAAATGCTATATATAAATTAATTACTACTAATTGCATTTAGTATGTATTTAAAATCCTTTTTTTAATATGTGGCTATTTTTTAAAGGTTAATTTATTTTTGTATATTTTTAAAAAGAGTTTTTTTTACTGATTCATATTGTAAGATAACATAGCTGTTTTCATTTGGAAAGAACCAGTTTGAATCCTTTCAGATCTGCATATTGAAAACCTCTTTTTGTAAACAAACACATTGGTGATTTTTTTAATGCATAGTTATGATTTTTGCAGATTCCTGGACACCCTTGAGTGTTATTCTCAAGAAGTATAATTTTCAACAAATAAATACTAAATCAACAGTTCAACTTCAATAGAATGCTGACAAATATAGTATGTTTGGAAAGCTTAGCATTAAATTAGAAATGAGTGCCAAATTTTTGGATTTGATTTCTAAGAATATTTCAAACATATTATCAAATCCAAAATCATCCAATTGACTTAAAACATCACCTACAGTGCACATAAAGCTGTGTACAGTTAGTGAATAGAACAAATATTGTATCAGTGAAGGTGCTATTACTTTCCATCAATATAAGATATTGGCTAGAATTTTTATATTTACTGTATCATTAACAATCAAAGAATTCAGTGAAAATGGCATTTGCATGCAGTACAAAAGCTGTACACTGGATGAACTTAATACTGCTCAATGCACATTTCAGAAGTTCCATTCCCTCACAGCATTCTTTAGATATGCTGTAGGAACATTAATATCTAAACCTTCTCATTGTTTTGATTCATTGATTATTCTTAATGTGATTGTGTTCTCCAAAAATCTATCATTTTAATGCTTTTATTTACTTAAGTGCAGTAACATTAAACTGTTGTTTCTCAGGGTTTTCAAGTACTAGGAATGTTAAGAACTCAAACTTGAATTAGCTTACAAATCTTGATCAGAAAAACTCAGAAGAGAAATCATCAAATTCAAACTCAAACTCATTTGAAAATCCAATCAAAAATAGTGTAAAAATTAAATTTCTTTAAATATCAATTTTCTTACCAATCACAAAAACTTTTTTTTAGCTTAGAATTATTTTAAAATAAATGTTTTTCCCTAAAAAACTCGGAATTAGAAAAAACTTGATTGAACTCAGAATTTCAGTTAAAAAATTACTCGAACTTGAACTTGAAATGTAAAAACTCGAACTNGATTTTTGCAGATTCCTGGACACCCTTGAGTGTTATTCTCAAGAAGTATAATTTTCAACAAATAAATACTAAATCAACAGTTCAACTTCAATAGAATGCTGACAAATATAGTATGTTTGGAAAGCTTAGCATTAAATTAGAAATGAGTGCCAAATTTTTGGATTTGATTTCTAAGAATATTTCAAACATATTATCAAATCCAAAATCATCCAATTGACTTAAAACATCACCTACAGTGCACATAAAGCTGTGTACAGTTAGTGAATAGAACAAATATTGTATCAGTGAAGGTGCTATTACTTTCCATCAATATAACATATTGGCTAGAATTTTTATATTTACTGTATCATTAACAATCAAAGAATTCAGTGAAAATGGCATTTGCATGCAGTACAAAAGCTGTACACTGGATGAACTTAATACTGCTCAATGCACATTTCAGAAGTTCCATTCCCTCACAGCATTCTTTAGATATGCTGTAGGAACATTAATATCTAAACCTTCTCATTGTTTTGATTCATTGATTATTCTTAATGTGATTGTGTTCTCCAAAAATCTATCATTTTAATGCTTTTATTTACTTAAGTGCAGTAACATTAAACTGTTGTTTCTCAGGGTTTTCAAGTACTAGGAATGTTAAGAACTCAAACTTGAATTAGCTTACAAATCTTGATCAGAAAAACTCAGAAGAGAAATCATCAAATTCAAACTCAAACTCATTTGAAAATCCAATCAAAAATAGTGTAAAAATTAAATTTCTTTAAATATCAATTTTCTTACCAATCACAAAAACTTTTTTTTAGCTTAGAATTATTTTAAAATAAATGTTTTTCCCTAAAAAACTCGGAATTAGAAAAAACTTGATTGAACTCAGAATTTCAGTTAAAAAATTACTCGAACTTGAACTTGAAATGTAAAAACTCGAACTTGGCCCATGTAACTCAAACTCAACTCAAAAACCCTGTTGTTTCTCTGGATAAACTTTTGAAATATGGTCTGTGACAAAGTGATACAGTTCATAGTGCAGCTGAATTTCAATACATAGATCAGAATTCTTAAGATGTAAGCAAAACTAACCAGGTGAACTTCAAACTAATTTAAAATCCACAAATAATGATTTTTGTAATTATTGCAAACCTGATACTAAAATAATTTTTGAAGTATGTTAAAACTATTGGCATATTACTAATTTGAGCACTAAAAAATTACTGCAAAATTTGTGATATTTGCCCTTATTATAAGAAAATTATATAGAAGTACTTTAAACCATTAATATATGATCATACATAATTATGTATATACTATATATATGCTATTGTCATACAAACAACTAACTGCAACTTGCAACTGTTTAGTGTCACATGTCATGCTTACAAAGGTATGCTGACATAAACAGCATCTCACCAATGCAATCCAGGGTAAAATGAATTAAAAGCATCATTACTTTTGCTTAGTGTATTAGGCTGTGGTTAATAAAATGTGTATTAACTCTCCTCTATTTTGTGCAACCATTAACACTTGATTACTCATCTCACTGAAAGAGAAAGGAACATTGTAGCAAGATATCAATACATTTGTTTTAATTAGATACACAATCAAATATTTGTAGTTAATCACAAACACTTCCTCTCTTCTGACATCAATGATACAAACATTTTTTGGTTTGCATTATAATTCCTCAATATATAATCAGTTAATATTGATATTCAAAATTATTGTGGCATAAAGACATTTAAAACTTTTTCATTACTTTATTCTGAAAGAGTAATTATTAATTTCAATATGAAATTGTGAAGTATTTGCAATTAACAATTGCACAATATAAAATGATGCTATATATTTTAGTTTGAATATTTCTGATAAAATAACATGGTAAAATTCACCCATTGCAGAATACCAGTTGAATATTTGCTTATATTTACAATGATATGTAATTATGTTTTTGATACAAATTATTGTTGTATATATTGTTGTGAATTTTAATTTTATTTTCTTCTTTAAAAATCTTGTTTCATTTTTATTTTGACTTTGCTTTTATCTAAATTATGCTTTTTAAAATACTTCTGCACAGTTAAAGGTAGCCTAGACATGGTGCAGCAGTTCTAGCACTACCCTTAACTTAGTGGTAGGTATATAGTTAGGTGCTTTTATTTGTTATGCATTTCATTCATTAACTAAAATTGTTATTATAGCTACTACCTAAATTGCACAAGATGAGAAACACACTGAGCTTAGGATTTTTAGTTAGCATATAGGTTTTGCTCACTGCACCCAGGAATATTAGGGCTTTTCTTTTCCTTGTCTTTATTAGGGCTATAGTCTTATGTGACTCTTTCACCAGGTTATCTGTTTTGGGTCAGTCAAGGTGGCCACACTTCCCTTTTACAATATTCTATTTACTTTTATTAGGAAGGTGTACTATAGCTGGAGGAGTTAATTATTAAACTGTAGCTTTGGTAAATCCACACTTCAACATGAATCCCTCACAAGATAGGGACTTAGGACTGCTTGCTGATTTCATACTAATGCCACATGGTGACCACCACTGGGCTCTGAGTACAAGTATTCATAATTAACAATACTGCTGTCAAAGGAAGCTATGAAATAACCAACAGAAAGATGCTGAACTCTACAAGAAAAGAAATTGGAATTGCAGTTGAGATTACTAATCTTTCAATGCCATCAATAGCCAGAAATTTTTTTTAGATGAATGCAAACCCTAACAAGCCACACTTAATGTTAATTATTGCTAGTCAAGCTGTACCCATCAAAACTCATTTAACCTCAGAGAAAATAAAATGTCAAACACTCAAAGTAAAAAATCTAAAAGATCTCTCAAAAAAGCTAGCTAAACCCCACCAACTGAACATGGTGCTCTTTCTAAGGAGCAACTGATCAGTAAAATCACTTGAAAACAAAATAATCCAATTAAAAGAAAAGAGGGATCTGATGCAATTCTAAAATTGCTGCCACTTTGATCAAATCCATGAAGAAAACATCTCCCTTCATAATGAAATACTGCTTAAAAAAGGAGAAACAAACATTACTACAAAGTTATAGTGACATGGAGAAAGAACTCCAAAACCTCTATACTGAATATGAAAAATTAGAGGAGAAAATGAAAATCTTCAAAATCAAATCAAACAGACAAACAGAGAGTGGTTTAATCTAATGGAACATAATGCATACTTAATGAAACAGATAGAAGAGTGCAATTCTCAAAACAGTCAAGTCACTTGTCATCAGATTGCTCAGGAAGCCAAAAACAATGCTCTCCAACAACAGGTACAAACTACCAAGCTCTATTTAAATAATTTACAAGAAATCAAAGAGAAGTTAAACACTTTAAAAACTCTTGCAATAGCTATGGAGGTCAATCTCATTAATCAAAATACAGGACATCATGATAAACAGTCCCCTGCAATTATTGAAAATGTTAAACCCTTTCATTCTAGGCTTTTTACCATTGCTGGCTATGCACCACCAAGGTCTCAATTTCCTCAATCACTGATAGATAATCCAATTTAAAAAAATATTAAATTTGTGAAAAATTATAATATACTTGGTAAGCAAATTTTCAAAATAATTTATTCATGAATATTTGGACTCCTTCAAATTATCTGTGAGATAAAAAAGTTACATATGAACAGAAGAGATTCTTTATGATTTAAAAAAGTATTATTTCAAAATTATACTTAACATTAAAAGTTTAAATTTTTGTTAAATTTGGCAGATTTTTATGATTATTGTTATCATTTAAAATCAAGATATTCATTTAAAATTCCAGCAAATGTTGTATTTAATGTAGTTATTGTATTATTGTTCTGCCCTTTGTTGGGCTTGTGTTAGTTTAAACAACAATGTTTGAACTGATTATTAATATAAATTTGATGTATTGCATATATAAGTAATGCTAGAACAATCATGGGCAACATAAAATAACGTTGTTACGACCTAAAAATAGTGCTTTTTTATTCAGAAAAAACAACCAAAAAGCAACCTAATGTGACATTGTTGGAACAACATTGTTTAGACCAGTCAAAAGGGTACCATTTCAACGTTAAAACAACCATAAAAAACAACTAAAAAACAACAGACCAAAATTTGTTATCTGGGTAGCAATCAGTTGCTGATTTGAACAAAAATATGGTCTGGAAAATAAACTTTCAAAATTTATTAAAAAAATGTCAAAGCAAAATTTCAAATTGACAATTATAACAAAATCACTAATCAAATTATTTGACTAATTACACTGCAACATTGATTCCTTAAAGCAATAAACCTACAACAAAAAATTCTTTACCATCTATTGACACCAACACTAAGTCCAATTCATCATCAAGTGATAAAGTTTTGAAATCTATCAACCTAAATAATGTCTATTGCAAAAAATGCAGAAAAAAGTCTTAATTGTACTAAAACCATTCACCTGATTACAAAAGAATCTCTGAATCAGAGGAGGATTTCAACTATTAAGAGCACTGACTCACAACCCTGCAGGAACAGTCCTTGTGACAACAAATTTGAACACAAACACAATGCCACTAACAATAAATGGGATTGCAATCCATGCACAGTAGACACTGGTACCTCAGTAACATAATTGCAGACACCTGCACAAATCAAATTGGCATTACCAGAGATCACATTAAATGGCATAATCATCATTTAATTAATGCATCAGGAGATTACTTTAATAGTTGATACTACAAACCATACTTTACCATATGAGCTAATACTTGGCAAGGACTTTTGGAAAAGTAAACTTCCAAGACAAGACCTTAAATATCAATCAAAAAACAAAGAATATTTCTATAATACTTCTGTACATGCAACAACTGTCATAACACCATTTAATGCTACATATGGCCATGAAGCAGCCACACCACTAAGCATGTTATACAAAAAATATAAACAAACAGCAACAAATGATTACTTCAGAAACTTACTACAACAACTACAGGAAATTTACAAAACAATAAGTATGTATAACAAGAAAAGCACTGTTCTACAAACTTGCAACTACAACAAACATCTTTATGGCAAACCACATAAAGTAGGAGATAAACTATATTCTTTTATTCCAATACAAATCTCCAATGGCAAACAAACACAAAAGTTAGCCACTTACTGGTCTGGTCCACATGCCATTACAAAAATTTTAGATCACAACAACTACATATTAAACAATGGAAAACATGTAATTTCCAATTGTTAAAACATACAATCAAAGACATTGAAAATACAATTATCACTAAGCAAAGAGTTTAAAATAATAAACAACAATAATGACACATATCTTGATATGTCTGAGCTAGACAACATCACTGAGCAACAATATGACAGTTCTGTGACACATCCTATAGTTGTTATTAAACCTTTATGTTCAGTGCCTCCCTACAGGGTGCGCCCAGTAGACACATACAGTCCTGAAAATTGGGATACCAACTTAAATACCTTGTTTAGCTTACTGAAGGATGAAAAGAGCTTTATACACAACATCAAGAAGAACAGCATAGCAGTGGATCAGCCGTCCAACCACAGATGTAGAGGGCAGTACACACACACAATAATAGAAGTCCACCTTCACATGGGACAAACAGGTTAGATATTGGTGGAAACTATGCTCCAATTACAGAGCAATGACCCCATCATAAACAACCAATTATCATGTTGATGCAATAAACCCCTTTTCCTGTCTGTGGTACAGCATGGAGAGTAGAGCTAGTTCAAGTAGTCATTCAATCTTGCAGAATACCTATCTGTGGTACAGCACAGATTGCTAATTCATAGAGGGGTACATATAAGGGACTGAGCATACGCCATCCACTAAATGAACATTTCTTTCTAATATTCAAGAAGAGTCAGTTTTACAACCACTTATTTTACCACAATCCAAGAAATGCTGTTGCTCACAATCCCCTATCTTCAGCTTCCAGCCAATAATCCTCCTTACAACAATGATCTAAGCAATGCTATGAACAACATTGTTCACACATTTCTGTAGTTGGCAACAAAACTCTTCATCCATACTTCATAGTTACTAGAAAAGCTCCCTATATCATCAAATGACAAATCTTATCTGAAACAAAAGCTGATATAAACAAACAATTAGACACTCTTCATCAGCACAAATTCAGCTCATTCACAATACCTTCCTTGATTAACACAGAAAAACGACCTGCAATCATTACTCTTATTTACTACCCACACTCCATGTCAGAAGATATGAATAGATCCTACTTTTGGAGTATGGTACATACATGTTTCAACAATGAGTTTCACCTTACCAACTGACTTGTTACTTACAAAGATAATTTAGTGTTACAACCTCAAATAAACCTGTTTCTTGAAAATATTCTGGTAATCTATTTTCTGAAGGGCAAAGAACTCTTTGATTCTAAACTAATGGATAAACTGTCTCTTGCTTATTCCCTTGCTAAAGCTAGGAAAATTTGGATAGTAATCATTCTCTGAGATTTAGACAATAGTAACTGCATTGGATCCGAAATTTATGAACTAGAACTAAGTTTGAATAATTTTTATATCCTTAAGCCATAAAATATTTGATATCAATAACACATATGCAAATTGGCCAACGATTTTTGATGTGAACAATTTGAAACTCTCAACAAAATACTGCACAAAGAAAATGTCTAAACATATTTCTTAAAGTCCTTTGAATATATAATCACTATAAAATAAAGTGATAGGAACTTATTAAGATTTTAAAAATAGTTATTTTTCTGGATCAATGACTAAGCTTGGTTGTTGGGATTGATTGAATTCTTTTTTAATTTAAATAGTTGATTTTTATTGGTTTAAAATATATTTTTATATTTCTTTTAAAGTCTTGAATTAATTTTTCTTCTTTAAATTGAAGTGGTAATTCATTTCATAAGTCCACATTTCGAACACATCTTTATATATTTTTAGTATTGTTAAACTGAGTTTAATTTTATTTGTAATAAATACTGTTCTTAATTGTGGCGTTGTTTTTATAATTATGTCCTTGGAGTTAAACTTATTTGTTTTACTAAAAACAACTGATACATTGCCTTCATTAAATTTTTTAGCAGTGTGCTGCTGCTATCAAACATCCTTTTGATAAACAAATCACAATCTTCAGTGTCTTCATATAAAGGAATGCTCAATAATATTAATTTGTGTAAAAATTTTCTAGATGTTTTAATAGTTACATTTTTTATTTTTGTAAATTCTTTTTCAGATTCACAGAATAACATTATGTCATTATTGGTAGTGACACTAAGTTGTTGAACAAAATTTTCATTTTCATTTTCAATATTTTTAATGGTTTTTCAATACTACCAATAAGTTTTTTACATTCTATATTGTTTAATGACCCATTTTTGATGTAGTAATTTGCTTTTTAATATAATTTTTTGAGCTTGTTTTGGGCTTTTTGAGGATTCTACTATTGCAGAATTTAATTCATTAGTTTTAACATTAAGAAATTCTTCTTAATGCTTGAAATAATACTATTACAGTATAATTTGTTTTTACTGCAAGTATTCATACCATTTATGTAATATTCGAGGTCAGTAAATGACATTAAAAGATTCATAATTTTCAATTTTTTATCATTACAGAGATTAAAAGCCTCTGAATACAACGACATCATTCAGATGTATATCCAATTTATTAGCTATAGAAATTAAAAAATTTTGATACTTAAAAAGTTATGATTAAAGCAGATCATCCAACAGACAATACTTGGTCTGTGATTTTGATCTCATCTCCATCCCAGTTATATCAATACTCAGTTGAAAGACTTCTAACTAACATTCATAAATCACTGGAAACACAAGATTAAACTGACTTTTGACAAGCCTTTTTTTGAGGAAACAAGAGCTCCAGATTGTAATGGTAAATCTGCTCTTTAGCTAATTTTGATTTATCTCACTGATGATCCCACTTTAACGCTACCTATCTCAAAAATTAAACATGATCTACTATGCAAAAGCAAATCTCATGAGATCACCATCATCCCTATCTCTGCCAAGTTCAAAAACTGGCTTTTGTTTAGCACATCCTTATTAATGCCTCCTCCAAGTAAAAATACAAAACTCACTACAACTTTCGAAAAATATTATAGTCATATAATCAATAGAGAAAACCCACTTGGCACTTTACCAATTTCTCTAATCAGCAACAAGCTTGATATTGCTCCCAGAGATATACACATTGTTTCTGATATAGTCAAAAAGTTTATGCGGGGCACTACTAGTGAGACCAAGTTTTCATCTATACCCAACAACCACTCTCCTTTAACCTCACTCCACTAATGATTATTATGAAAAGTTGAAACATTGTCTCCTCATTATTAAAAACGAAATTCTATTTAATTATTACAACAACCAATACTCAGAATGTACTTACAATGAAATTTCAACAACTATTAAATACAAAAAAGATGGCAAAGAAAGAAAGAATTCAAATTGAAATCATAGAACTTGAATTTCAATCTGTCTCCAATCTACAAACAAGAACCATTGTTGGGCTCCACAAAGCTACTACTCATACCTCAGCATGAGCTGCAGATGAACGACAATAACATCAAAAAACTTGGAGTTGATATCAGCCCTAAGAAACTAGAATGGATAACAGACTCCAACATTTATCTAACATGTATTATAATAGTTGAGCCCCAAGATGTAACAATAGTATTGTGACAATACACTATCTTGAAAAATACTGATTCTTTATCTTTAATAATAATAATAATAATAATAATAATAATAATAATAATAATAATAATAATAATAATAATAATAATAATAATAATAATAAA
>CABFPE010000987.1:0-20569 GCA_900660155.1 Hofstenia miamia | reverse complement strand
TATATCAGTACTTATAAGACAGATATCATCTGCATATTGATAAATTTTACTGTTTTTTACCTGTTGAGTTATGTCATTAACATAGATTGCAAATAGAATAGGTCCGAGAACTGTGCCCTGTGGAACCCCACGGCCCGTCATAATATATTTTGATTTTTTACCATTAAGTATAACTCTTTGTTGTAGATTTTTAAGGAAAGTCATTATTAAATTAACAGATTTGTTATCAAAGTTATAATATATTAATTTGTCCCTTAATATGTCAAAATCCATTGAGTTAAAAGCTTTGCTCAAATCAAGGAGTGCAACACAACTACATTTGTTTAGGGTTAAATTAGATTTTATTTGTTCTGATATTGATAAAATTGCATCTCAATTAAATTGTGGAATAATTTAGATTATCAAACGCGAATAGAAAACAACTATAAGAAGTTTAGAAAAAAATTGAAACAGTTTCTTCTAATACAACAATATACATTAGGGGACGGTAATTCACTTCATGCATTTGAAACATACATCCAACATTGAGCACTTACACAAACATTCACACAAACATTGATTATATTAGTATACATTGCACATATTAATTTGTAGTTAATTATTTGTTTATGTTTTATTTTTTGTCATGTGTTAGTTTGCAGAATTTGGTATACATTGAGCAATAAATTTGCTTGGACTCTTTATATTTGCAAATAGCTTTTTGTAGTTTATAGTTTTTTGTACTAGTTTCTTGTAGCAATAAATTGCTTTTGAATCTTATTATAATAATAATAATAATTATTATTATGTGTACTCTCGCCGAGGACGGTCGTATTTCGTCATCGCTCTCAGAAGCATTGAAAAGCAAGTTGTTTGGCGGTGCGCCAACCCTGGACGCGGCATTTTCTTTGATAAAAGATAAAAAAAAAGACGCCGCTTCACCAAATGTTCTCCCAATTAGATTAAGAAAATGCCGCTGAAGCTCTCTTATTTCTATTCAAGTCATCTTCTGTGTCTGACACATCTTGTGAACATTCTCCAGCAAATTCCGAAGTACAGCTCAGCAACAAATCTGCTCCGCCGCCCACCTCATCGTCTCAATCACACGATCAATATGTTTCTTTTAAAAATCGTCCACCTTCGCCAACAGAACCTGCAAAGATGGAAAGCTTTCCTCGACCTCAGAAAGCAGTAAAGAACATTAAACCCAACAACACTTCATTCATAATTGGTAGCAGCATCTTAAAGTCTGTGCGATCAACAATTCATTCTTATCCAGGTCACAACTCCAAGCGCTTAGCTGAAAAAATCTCTCAATATCCGAAGGTCCACGTCAACTCAGTCTTCATAAACACAGGTCTCATCGATGCTCTACATTCCCTCGATGTCCCAACTTTCAAATCCAATATTAATCACATTGTTTCGCTGATACGTGTCAAATTTTCTCCACGGTTTATTTATTTCTTGGAAATTACGCCAGTTGGTAAATTCTCACTTCTAAAGAAAAATCCTACAATTGCTGAATTTAAAAGAATCCTCGTCAATTTATCATATCGAACTGTCAACTTCAGCCTCTTAGCTAATGATGGCATCCATCTTTCTCCACAAGGAATCAGGCTTTTAACGCAAATCTTAAAAGATTTCTTTGGTCCTCGCACAATCATTCACTCCTCTTTTCGAATTCCTCACACGTCTTACGCAATAGTCACATCCTCATCAACACGTCGAAAAATAGACAATGCGCTCTTTAGGTACATTTATTGTCACTTTTTCTTTTCAAACTGCATTGTAATTTTACTTAAAGGGCAACTAGAAATTACAACATCTGTATCCCTAAAACTTAGCTACAATAATCGAAATATAATAACAAAACATACTACATCAAATATTGGTGCACTAAAAATATATAAATTAATAACTAACTGAGATCATCAAATTAACAATATTTAAATATCTATAACAATTTACTTAGTTATTGAAACCTGGCTAAAAGACTACAATATAAATGTGTTATATAATCCAAACCCTAGTTTGTTTGAAATTCATTACAAAAATAGATTATAAAGGGGTGGTGGCTTATTAATAATTATTCCAAAATCCATGAAATCGAAACGTAGAAGTGATCTCGAATTAAAACATGAAATTTTTGAGTCCCTTTAGATTGAGCTCAATTCCAAAATTAATTCTTCGGAATTGAAAATGCAATTCTGGAAAAGAAATACATAAGTACTTTAGGTGATTTCAATGCAAACTACTTAAATCTTAACGAATCACACAAATTGGATAGCATTTGTGACATTTTTGATATTAAAATAATTAATAAGTCCACTCCAACTCGACATTCAAATTTGATAGATAATTTTCTTTCAGATAACTCGAAATTTGATGTTAAAACAAAAAAAAGTAATTTTTTCCAGAGATTTTAATAACTGATGAAAAAATTTTTATCAAAATCTTAAAGAACATTTCATTTAATTATGTTTACACATTGTCGAAAAGCGACCACATGTTGAGATTCATTATCCGGGAAATTACTAAAGCATTAAACAAAGTTGCTACAATCAAGGGCAAAGTAATTAATAGAAATTCGAAATCTGCTTTTGATCAACCGCGTGATACCGATGTAATCAGACGGCAAGTCATTAATGAAAACTACTTATTTGAACTCACAAAATCCCACCCAAACACCACTAATTGGACTAATTATGAACACGCAAAGCAATTGATCAAAAGACACCGCAAAACTATGATGCTAAAATAAAGAATTATTTTGAGCAAATGAATAAATCAAATAGAAAATGTGAGCCAAACGATTGGAAAAAATAAAAGTTCATCGACTAACATTAAAGAAATACGTTTTAAAAATAAGCTTTATGGAAATAAGAAACAAATAGCAAACATTTTAAATGAAACTTTTGCAAAAATGGGAAATTTTCATTTTAATTCTCATGATACATATCAAAAAGCTGTATGCCAACTGAAACAAAACTCTAAATTTAATTTTANCTATGATGCTAAAATAAAGAATTATTTTGAGCAAATGAATAAATCAAGTAGAAAATGGAACTTTGTGAGCCAAACGATTGGAAAAAATAAAAGTTCATCGACTAACATTAACGAAATAAGTTTTAAAAATAAGCTTTATGGAAATAAGAAACAAATAGCAAACATTTTAAATGAAACTTTTGCAAAAATGGGAAATTTTCATTTTAATTCTCATGATACATATCAAGAACGTGTATGCCAACTGAAACAAAACTCTAAATTTAATTTTAATTTAATTTCTTCTCACGATTTAATGAAAGTAATCAAAGGACTAGACACAACAAAATCTTGTGGTTCAAGTAATCTACCATATTTCATAATAAAAAAATACTTTTATATATTCGAAGAATACATCCTGTTAGCTTTCAATCAATGTATTGACAATAATTTTGAAATATTTGGATATCTCACCACTATATAAGAAAGGAGATCCTCTCGATCCACTAAATTACCGACCAATAAGCATAACGCATCCATTTTTTAAAATTTTTAAAAAACTTTTAGCTGCCCAAATATATAAGTATTTAAACGACAATAAAATTCTATCAGAGCATCAATTTGGATTCAGACCAAAATTCAGCACTACTGATACCATACTCTCAATTACCGAAAATTTAAAATATAATCTAAATAACAATCTTTTTACGGCTGTTGCATTTTTAGACCTTAGTAAGGCATTCAATTCTATGGATTTTAACGTTTTAAAAGCAAAATTATTTGAACAGGGCTTCAGTCATTTAGCTATACATATTATAATGCATTTTTTGAATGATCGAAAACAGCGTGTAAAATTGGACGGAATTTTTTCAGACTATACAACTACAAATCTTGGCGTTCCACAAGGCACANAGTATTTAAACGACAATAAAATTCTATCCGAGCATCAATTTGGATTCAGACCAAAATTCAGCACTACTGATGCCATACTCTCAATTACCGAAAATTTAAAATATAATCTAAATAATCTTTCTACGGCAGTTGCATTTTTAGACCTTAGTAAGGCATTCAATTCTATGGATTTTAACGTTTTAAAAGCAAAATTTGAACAGGGCTTCAGTCATTTAGCTATACATTTTATAATGCATTTTTTGAATGATCGAAAACAGCGGGTAAAATTGGACGGAATTTTTTCAGCCTATACAACTACAAATCTTGGAGTTCCACAAGGCACAGTATTAGGGCCTATCTTATGTGCACTCTATGTAAACGATATGTCTCGATCATTAAAAAAGGGAAATATTTACCAATACGCTGATGACACATGTATTATTAGAACATCAAAAAATCCTACGTTTTTGACTAGACAATGAATCACTGATTACGTATTTTGATAATAATAGATTAAAAATTAATGCAAATAAAACTCAATTTATTATATTTGCACCAAAGGAACATCAAAAGATTTCTGAAAATATCAAAATTAACATAAATAAAAATGTAAATCAGTGTGTTATTTAGGAGTAACAATTGATCAAGATTTAAAATTTAATGAATTTTTGTCTTTAAAATCTAGAAAAATGGCATCTGGAATTAAATTTTTATATCATTTACATGACCTAGGGAATTCATATCATAAACAGTTTATTAATTCTTTTGTAATCAGTGAATTTAGTTATTGCTGCTTTCTCTTTCAACATATAACTGCTAGANCATGTTGAGATTCATTATCCGGGAAATTACTAAAGCATTAAACAAAGTTGCTACAATCAAGGGCAAAGTAATTAATAGAAATTCGAAATCTGCTTTTGATCAACCGCGTGATACCGATGTAATCAGACGGCAAGTCATTAATGAAAACTACTTATTTGAACTCACAAAATCCCACCCAAACACCACTAATTGGACTAATTATGAACACGCAAAGCAATTGATCAAAAGACACCGCAAAACTATGATGCTAAAATAAAGAATTATTTTGAGCAAATGAATAAATCAAATAGAAAATGTGAGCCAAACGATTGGAAAAAATAAAAGTTCATCGACTAACATTAAAGAAATACGTTTTAAAAATAAGCTTTATGGAAATAAGAAACAAATAGCAAACATTTTAAATGAAACTTTTGCAAAAATGGGAAATTTTCATTTTAATTCTCATGATACATATCAAAAAGCTGTATGCCAACTGAAACAAAACTCTAAATTTAATTTTATTTTAATTTCTTCTCATGATTTAATGAAAGTAGTCAAAGGACTAGACACAACAAAATCTTGTGGTTCAAGTAATCTACCATATTTCATAATAAAAAATACTTTTATACATTCGAAAAATACATCCTGTTAGCTTTATATAAATGTATTATTGACAATAATTTTCCCGACGTTTTGAAATATTCGGATATCTCACCACTATATAAGAAAGGAGATCCTCTCGATCTACTAAATTACTGGCCAATAAGCATATCGCATCCATTTTCTAAAATTTTTGAAAAACTTTTAGCTGCCCAATATATAAGTATTTAAACGACAATAAAATTCTATCCGAGCATCAATTTGGATTCAGACCAAAATTCAGCACTACTGATGCCATACTCTCAATTACCGAAAATTTAAAATATAATCTAAATAATCTTTCTACGGCAGTTGCATTTTTAGACCTTAGTAAGGCATTCAATTCTATGGATTTTAACGTTTTAAAAGCAAAATTATTTGAACAGGGCTTCAGTCATTTAGCTATACATTTTATAATGCATTTTTTGAATGATCGAAAACAGCGGGTAAAATTGGACGGAATTTTTTCAGCCTATACAACTACAAATCTTGGAGTTCCACAAGGCACAGTATTAGGGCCTATCTTATGTGCACTCTATGTAAACGATATGTCTCGATCATTAAAAAATGGAACTATTTACCAATACGCTGATGACACATGTATTATTAGAACATCGAAAAATCCTACGTTTTTGACTAGACATTGAATCACTGATTACGTATTTTGATAATAATAGATTAAAAATTAATGCAAATAAAACTCAATTTATTATATTTGCACCAAAGGAACATCAAAAGATTTCCGAAAATATCAAAATTAACATAAATAAAAATGTAATTGTGCAATGTAAATCAGTATGTTATTTAGGAGTAACAATTGATCAAGATTTAAAATTTAATGAATTTTTGTCTTTAAAATTAAGAAAAATGGCATCTGGAATTAAATTTTTATATCATTTACATGACCTAGGGAATTCATATCATAAACAGTTTATTAATTCTTTTGTAATCAGTGAATTTAGTTATTGCTGCTTTCTCTTTCAACATATAACTGCTAGAAATAGAGCATCATTATCAAAAATGTACAACTGGTCTTTGAGATCACTCAATTATATCCCCAAACACGAATCCGTCAAAAACTTAATATCAACGTATAAGATTCTATCACCTTTATGTTACATCCAATATCAATCGCTCTGCATAATGCATAAATATGTTAATAGCTCAAATTCCTTTAAGTTCCTAAAGGATTTCCTAAAGCACAATCAAAAAAACAAAAAACTTTTTAGCAATATCGATTCATTTACATTTATGTGTTCGAAATTGTAGAATGATCTAAATGCGGAAATTAAAACTGAAAAAAATTATAAACATTTTAAGAAAAAGATAAAGGAAATTTTACTGGAAAAACAATCATTAATTGGAATTGCAAATGAATTAAGCATCTGGACTCAATTTATATAAATTTTAAGCCCTTTAAGTAAGGTGCATATTGTTGTATATTTATATTTGCTTGTGTATTTTGTTTGTGTGTTCGTTTGTAGTTATTGTTATTAACATACGTAATAAATTTGCTTTAACTCTAATCCAAATAAATAATTATCTAGTCGAATATCTAAATTATAAAATATACGAAATATCTGAAATATGGAATGATTATAACTCTCTAAATATATTCGGTGACTTTAATATTAATTACTTTAACTCTGATAAACGAAATTCTATAATTGAATTGTCTGCTACTTGTAATCATCATTGTGTATATACTGCTTTTCCAACTACTGAACAATTTAAATGATTACTTTTTTACTAATTTTTACTAAAGTTTCTTTCAAATCTTTAATGTTTGAATCATTTAGTGATCATGCACCGTGTACATATATTAGTGACAAAACTACTAAGAGCAAGCAATTTAAAATCATAAATGCAAGAGACGATCTTACTCAGATGAAAAATTGAAAAGGCCATAAAAACACCCAATTTAACTATATTTACATATTAAATTCTGGACCTCAAATGATTAATTACATTACAAAAGAAATCTACAAAGCATTAAGCACTGTTGCACCAATTAAGAAGCGACGGGTTAAGATTAAAGCAATTAAATCTCCTTTTTCAAACACGACGATAATCAAGTCCATGAACTAGTATCAATTAAACGAGAATTATTTGATGTTGCGAAATCCGAGCCGACAAAGACTAATTGGACTAATTACGAAAAATCAAAGAAAGTAATTAAGCAATTAAGAACAAAAAATTTAACTAAAGCACCGTAAAAATTCTTTAATCAATTAAATTCTACTCGAGAAAAATGGCGATACGTCCATAAATTTATTGGAAAATCTAAAGGTATTTCAATAAATGAATTAAACATCAATAATACTACCGTAACAGACAAAACTCAAATACTACATCATATAAATTCAACATTAAAAAAACTTGGAAATTTCAAATACCCACTTTATAAGAAAAAACAAAATTCTGATAATCTCAAACAATCAAAACAATTTTCCTTTAGACTTGCTACAATCAATGAATTAGAAAACATTGTTAAGAAACTTTATACCAACAAATCTAACGCTTCTTATAATATCCCATTTTTATTGTTAAACGTTTTTTCCTATTTTTGGAAAACAATTCTTAGTCGCATTTAATCAATGTATTATTTTGAATTCTACAGCCTAACTAATAAATCACAATACAAAAGAAATCTACAAAGCATTAAGCACTGTTGCACCAAAAAATAATAGACCCATTAATGTAAAAGCAATTAAATCTCCTTTTTCAAACACGACGATAATCAAGTCCATGAACTAGTATCAATTAAACGAGAATTATTTGATGTTGCGAAATCCGAGCCGACAAAGACTAATTGGACTAATTACGAAAAATCAAAGAAAGTAATTAAGCAATTAAGAACAAAAAATTTAACTAAAGCACCGTAAAAATTCTTTAATCAATTAAATTCTACTCGAGAAAAATGGCGATACGTCCATAAATTTATTGGAAAATCTAAAGGTATTTCAATAAATGAATTAAACATCAATAATACTACCGTAACAGACAAAACTCAAATACTACATCATATAAATTCAACATTAAAAAAACTTGGAAATTTCAAATACCCACTTTATAAGAAAAAACAAAATTCTGATAATCTCAAACAATCAAAACAATTTTCCTTTAGACTTGCTACAATCAATGAATTAGAAAACATTGTTAAGAAACTTTATACCAACAAATCTAACGCTTCTTATAATATCCCATTTTTATTGTTAAACGTTTTTTCCTATTTTTGGAAAACAATTCTTAGTCGCATTTAATCAATGTATTATTGATTTTGAATTTACAGACTTACTAAAAAATCAAATATAACTCCTATATATAAAAAAGGTGACAACCTAAACGCAAAAAATTATAGACCCATTTGTATTACACATCCTTTTAGCAAACACTTTGAAAAACTGTTGTATGTTCAAATAAACGCATTCCTAAAATATGAAAACATCCTATCGAATACGCAATTTGGTTTTCGCGCTGGGCATAGGACCCAGCACGCAATTTTATCGATCACGCAACAAATTAAGTCTAATATATCTCATAATAACTGCAGTTGTGTAGCATTATTAGATTTAAGTAAGGCATTCAATTCAATGAATTGCGATATCTTGCAAGAGAAGCTTATAAATTATAATTTTGGTGTTAACTCAATTAATTTAATGATGAATTTCTTAAAAAAAGACAACAGCGTGTAATATTAAACAGTAAAATATCAAGCTATGTTACGACTGACCGTGGGGTGCCCCAAGGTACTGTACTTGGCCCTATTTTTGGCAAATTTTCTAAATGATATAATAAAACATGTTAAACACAGCGATATTTACCAATATGCCGACGACACATGCCTAATAAGTACAGCAAAAAATGCTTTTGATTCTACAAAAACCTCCAAACAGATATAGAAAAATTAAACAATTATTTTACAAATAATCAAATGAAACTAAATATTGAAAAGACTCAATTTATAATTTTTTCAGCAAAGGCACAAAATCTAATAAGTGATATAGAACTAAAGATATAAAATGAGTCAATAAAGCAAACTGAATGAGTCAGCTATTTAGGAGTGGAGATAGATAATGAATTAAAATTTGAAAAATTTCTGCTGTATAAGATTCAAAACATGACTGCAGGCATTAGATATCTTTATCACTTACGCAATGTAGTATCAAGCAATTATCATAAACAACTAATACATGCTTTCTGTTTGTCTCATTTTCAATACTGTTCGTAATCAATATAAATTATTATCTGTTTGTCTGTTGATTAAGTTAATTTATCGATTACATAAAATCTATTAGCACCATAAAGTATAATACTCGAATGCTTGTTCTTAGAAAACTTTTAACTTGAGAAATGAAAATTAATAAATTATTGCAAATAAAAAAATTTCTAGTTCATTTTGAAATAAGAACTCATAATTTATTATTACTTTCATTTGTGAGTTCAGTAAAAAAGATGACAATACTTAAAGAACTAGACACAAGTGCTGTACCTTGGATAACTGACCTCGAACGGTTTGCTAAAAACTCGAAAAAACTATTAAACTATATATTTCAACAAAGTCTAATAAAGAAAAGCCGCAATAACATAAGACACTTTCCAAAGTTTTTGCGTCAAATACATCCAATATTAAGCGTTAAAACTTTAAATTAAATGAAACTATACACATAAAAGGACAATTTAGTTTCCGAATAGCATTAATGTGCAATATATTTAGAAGCGAGTGTATATTTTTCCCATAGAGTAATACCGACTCAAAATTCAGTATATAGTGCAGAGTACTTTAAAAGCTGGAACACGAATTAACACCTGATCACCAAAACTTGGAAGAAAAATGATTAATAGTTGAACTCGAATAAAAATTTATCGAATACTGAATCAAAATGTTATTAAAAAAATATTAACTCGAACTAAAAACTCTGTACTAAATGCGGATTAATCATTTCTTTCTATGTCGCAATGTCCAATTTTTCAGAGGATGATTTTTCAGGTTGGTACTTTTTATCAACATACGAAATCTTGAAACCGACATAGGGAATCTTGAGATCGACATAGCAAATCGTTATAACAATATGAACAAAAATTTAGCATGAATGAGTTATGAAGATTAATAACATTAGGTGAGACATTTAAAATTTTCTCATATTTACATTAAAATATTTATCTGAGTTTTTGTTATGAAATCAAGTATAATATTTTATCATTTAGTCTAGATTACAACTCAATAAACAACTGCTAAAATTAAATTTTGATGTCTCTTTTGATATAATTGATATGTATACCACATTCATGCTAAATTTTTTGTTCATATTGTCAGAATGATTTGCTATGTCGATCTCAAGGTTCCCTATGTCAGTTTCAAGATTTCATGTTGATAAAAATTACCAACCAATTTTTCACTGAAATGGGGGATCTCCATGAAATTTTAAAATGTTTTAAAATATATAATTTTTATATAATTGATAGTGAAACTAGCACAAAATGATTTCTTGTTTTCAAAATTACTCAGGTTTTACAATTTTATTTTAATCCCATTTCCTTTTTCAATTGTTTGACGTCATTAAGACCTCTTAAATACAGAAAATGAAAACTACAATAGTGTTGTGTATTTTATTGTTTATAATATACAATTTATATCATTCAGGATTTTAGTTTTAGTACTAGCCATCAATAAATACAGAATTTTGTAAATTTATAGCAGAGTTTGAGAAACTCATTGAATATGAAAAATCTGATGCCTAAGTATGCATTTGTGGAATTTAGGCAAAAAAACAATTTGCAAGAGACCAGGGTGATTTTCTCCAATAGCATTGAATCACATAATTTAGTTTTTGCAACACCTGGCTGGCTATAAATCACAGATTTGGAAAAGTATGATGCAAGCATTTATTCATTTATCATTGGCAAATTTATTGATGTTGCTTTTATCATAACTATGCTAAAATTATTGTGAAGCTTTATTAAAGCTTAATTTAGAGCACTTATTAAGGATTAGTATACTTATAACATTCTGCACATTCTGTATTTAAGAGGTCAGAAATGACGTCAAACCAATCATAGCTGGTAATGGGGATAAAACAAAAGAGGTAATATTAAAAAATCTAGGAAATTTTAAGAACTGGCAATCAATTTTTTGAAAACTTGCAATATGGGTTATAAAAAAATTAGATATAACACTTCAAAATTTTATGAAAATCCCCCATTAAAATATAGATAGTTTTGGCCAAAGCTTCTTAACTTAGTTTAAATTCTTTAAGAATAAAGCAATCATTCACAACATATGTCAAATTGACATTCTTTTTTATCTGTTGTTGTAATACTTTTCATTTCCCAAAAATTTATTGGTTTTCATTCATCTTTTATTGAAAAAATTCCAAATTTTTGCAATTTTTTTCAAATTCATGGTTTATTAGATGAAAATATATTTATTTAGCAATAATGTAGAATTTGATGTTGACAGTTGGGCGGGGGGTACTCCATAGCTTTAGAAAAGAATAGAACAACCTTATCCAACTCTGATTTCAGCAAAATCAATGATTGTTATTTAAACATAACAAACTTTCTTTAGACTCCAAGAAGAGTTGCATTCATTAATTCCCCACAGCATCATGCTGAAGCAGTGTTTAACAGCACTTGGAAAATTAAGAACTCAAAAAAGCTAACAAAACTTGAACTTGATAAAAAATTCACTTGAAAACATAATAGAAATTAAATTATTTAGAATTTCAATTTCTTTGCCAATTGCAAATATTTATTTTTAGTTTAGAATTATTCTAAAATAAATGTTTTTACCCTAAAAACTCAGAATTAGAAAAAAACTCAATCAAACTCAGATTTTTCTTTAAAAAATACTTGAACTCTAAATCAAAATGTAAAATTTCAAACTCAGACTGAGTGACTTGAACTTGCCTCAAAAACTGAAGATCCATCATAAGCTGAGTGTTCCTTAGTAAAAAACAAATGGTGCTGCCCTATGTCTCCCACTTTATTGTATCTATCTAAATAAAATTCATTATACACACATTTATATTTACTAGCTGTACACCTATACATAACTTAATGCAACAAGCAATTGAGTGTGTTTAAAAGAGGTCACTAATAGTTGCTCCTCATTCCAACTGGATTCCCAAATTGTAACCAGAGCCTATCTAATTATTATCATTGCAGAAATAAAACCACAGTGAGAGAGAGAAAATAACACTAGTGTTGAGCTAAACTAATTGATTGTAACAATTGATTTTCAGCTTGCCCTAGGTTTACATACAAATTAATTTCAATGACTGCAAATTGTTTAGAACTTTTTCTCATAATCAATGTTTAGATTAAGCAATTTAGTGTGAGGATCAAGGAGAGAATCAAATACTGCATTAATGTCATATGATTAATATTGAACTGGGGAGAATCACAAAATAGATCAAATTAATCAAAATAAACCAAAATGAATCAAAGAATCTATTTACAAATAAATGATGAAATATATATTAACCACTATATATTAAATATATATTAAAGTATAAATTATATTGGTGGTAACCAAGGAAACTCTTGCTAATAGTTGCTACCAGTCTCCTGCCTACCACAACTGAGTTTCTATTGTAGAATCTTAGGTGAGCTCTGGCTTCTCAAGTGGTACTGGGAAACTCAAGAGTTAATATCAAAGGTTGTAAAGGCTACCATTGTAGAGAGTGACCCACATTCTAGCAAAAGAAAGAGCATTGGTGGTTCACTGATTCACTTAAGAAATAAGAAACTATCCAAAGAGAACAGACTTCCAGTAGTTACCAATTCATATGACATCACACCAGAGCCATATCAATAAAGCCATCTTTACTCACCAAGTTGCTATCTGTGTGTCTCAAGTATTAATTTCTAGCTCAAATATACAATTTAGCTCAGAGTTCTGTTATCTCAGCTCATGTAAATAAATAATAAAACAAAAGACATGTAATTACCATGCATTCACATTTGCCAGTGTTATATTATATACAGGGTGCGGAGAAAGTTCCTGACCCATTTTTATTTTTTACATTAAAGATATTATTTATTTATTAAATTTATCAATTTATATCTCATTCTCTTCCTATAATCATATACTTTAATGTTACAGGTCTAAAATTTGATAAATTAGCAGTGTCTTTTGTAAAAATGAGTCAACATGAGGCTATTATTCACTTACACTGCGCGGGAAAGACAAATCCAGAGATTGTTAAGGAGTTAAAAGCACCAAAATCGACTGTTAGAGATGCTGTTAAATGTTACCAAGAACTGGGGACAACAGGTGATCGAGCCAGGTGTGGACGACCTCGCACTGCACGCACTCCAACCAAAATCAAATGCATTAGGGAGCGGATAAGGAGGGACCCCAAGCGGAGCATGAGAAAGATGGCTAAGAGTTTGGATATCGATGAAAAAACTGTGAGAACCATCGTCAAAGAAGACCTCAAGTTGTCCCCTTACAAAATGACCAACAGGCAACAGCTCACGGACTTGCAGAAACAGAAGAGGCTGGATAGATCAAAGATTCTTTTGAATGCAATGAAAGATGGCATGCAGGCTGGTGAGATCGTCTTTTCGGATGAGAAAATTTTCACAGTGGAGGCCAAATTCAACTCCCAGAACGACAGAATTTTGGCAAAAAGTGCTGACAGTATCCCTCCATCCATAAAGACTGTTTACCGTCTCCAAAAGCCTGCCTCTGTGATGGTTTGGGCTGCCATCTCTGAGAGTTGGAAATCTCCTCTGATTTTCGTCAAAGAGGGCGCTAAAATTAACGCAAAATCATATATCGAGGATATTTTGACTCCAGTACAAGTCGAGATGAAGAAGCACTTCAAAGATAGGCGTTTTACCTTTCAACAGGACGGTGCGCCATCGCACACAGCAAATAAAACTCAGGATTGGTGTGAGCGTCACTTTCCTGCGTTTTGGAGGAAGGAATTGTGGCCTCCTTCATCGCCTGACCTGAATCCTCTGGACTTTTGTGTGTGGTCCATCTTGGAGAAGGAAGCGTGCGCTACAGCTCATGATAGTACGGAATCACTGAAGAAGTCCCTCGCGCGACAATGGGCCAAAATTCCACAAGAAACGTTCCGTGCCGCAGTAAAGAGCTTTAGAGGTAGACTCGAGAGAGTAATCGTCGCCAAAGGTGGTCATATTGAAAAATAATTGGTAGAACTGTTAAATGGATTTATTGAGATAATTTGTAATAAATTTTGTTTTATTTCCCCCATCACAACTCATTAAATTAACATTTTTAAATGATCGGGTACTTTCTCCGCACCCTGTATGCAGTGTGTTGTTATTGAGTGCATGTACAAAATGAAATGATCTAAATAAAAGCTCTTATTCCCTACACTTACACATAGCTGTAATCTAAAGTGACCATGATTTGGGCTGTCACTGTTAAGGAGCTATTTTTTGCCCAGACTCAGTGCAGTTCCTCCCAAATTGTCTTAAGTAGAAATTATCAAACTAAAATCCCTGACAAAACCTAAAAGGGGTTAGCATATAAATGAATTGAGAAGATCAAACACAATTGGAGTAAGATGAATTATATTGTGTGTTTGCTACAAGTTTCTCAAGAATTTATTACAATTTTCATAAATTATTGCCATGTAGAATAGTGGGGCACATGTAACAGCTCAAGCAGCACTGGGTAACACATAGCACAGACTGAAGGTTGCAAAGATTTACCATCACCAAGAGCAGCCCGTATTCTAACAAAACAAATGAAGCTTAGTATTTCACCAATTTCACTCTAGAAAAATTAAAGGATATCCTTTCCAAAGTGGCAGTTCAGATAGCGACCAATTCACATGGCATCTAGCCAAAGCCAAGTCATTAGAATCCATCCTTACCATTCAAGGTGCTAATTGTGTGTCTCAAGCTTAATTTCTAGCTCAATAAAACAAATTTAGCTCAGTGTTTGTTATCTCAGCTCATGTAATAAAGATATTAAATAACATGTAATTACCACATATTTGTGTACACCAACAGCATAATATATTTGCATTGTGTGATAGTATGTGCATGTTTGATTGAGAGATTTAATGGTTCTTTTATTCCCTATGCCTATTCATAGCCTAAAGTGACCACAATATGGGCTCACATCTGTCAAGGAGCAAGTTATCACCCCAGGCACAGTGGAGTTCCTCCCACATTATTGCTGGATCTTACAAGTTTATTATCATATTAACAATACCAGATCTAAAAGGGTTAGTAAAGTAATAATGAAAAGTAAAGCAAATGTTATCCAGTGAGAATGAAATTTGTTTGATGTTTGATTTATTACAAGAAAAGGTAAATATTTACTGTTTTATAAAAATACACTTGTTTCCCTCACAAATTAAACAAGCAATTACACATAATCTCTAACTCAAGGGAACAGTTACTAAATTTGAAACTTAAGTTCAAAAAAGCAACAAATAAATAAAATCACTAAATCAAAGGTAGTAAATAGCACCAAATTAATTGGAGAGTGCCAATAATTGCAAAATAAATAAATAGAGGCCCTGAGTGACTCTACATGCCCCCCATTGCATGGTTAAGGTTGTGGTAACAGTTGGACCATAGGACCACACAATAACTTTTGGGCTTCTTCTATCATCTCCTTGGCCAGCACATCATCCCAGGATGAAACCTCAGTGTACCAGGGTTGCCTAGTGACCTGCATCAGTGCCTCCTGTTGAGTGACAGTTTCACTGCATAGCCTAAAATACTTGAGCTCCTGTAGCCTCAAACTAATAGGACAATTGTGTCATAGTACATTTAACTTTTGTGTGAAGGTATCATAGAATCATTCATACAGACAAAAGCCCTTGAGGGCAATAAGAAGTGTCATTAAGGTGTCAGTGTCAGAGGTGTACACATCATCAGCACTGATCCTAGTATTGGGATAGAAATTGAGAAAAACTTCTGTGAGTAATGATCTCAATGCATTTGGTTAAATCATAGTCTCAGGTAATAGTCTCTGCTTGTTGGCCCACATGAGGTCACCTCTGGCCTGAAATAAAATGACAATGTGAGGGTCAAGGGAGTTAATAGTTCTGTGGATCTTCTCTAGCTGAGTAGAGGTAGGCTGCCCTTTTTGAAAGATATCCTTGATTGTTAGCTTCCTGTCAATGTATATGTGCTCAGGATTTCTGCCTTCCAACAATGCATTGTGGGTTTCTTTGTACTCCTTCATTTGCATGGCTCTATTGACTTCAGAGGCAGTTGAGACGTAATTAATATGGTTGGCAAGATGGGCAGAAACTTTCTTTTTTCCATGGCAAACTCTCCATGACAGCAAGATCAGTGGTGGAATTAGGCAGGGTGGCAGAATACAGAGAACATTGTTCTTCTTGACTTTGTTCTCTAATTGGGCAAAGCTGGACTTGCTCTGGAGGGAGACTGTTCTGATAGTGACAGGATAATTTATTTTGGCATCCTGGATGGATTTCCAAAAAGCACTGTGGAGTCTGTGGCTCTGTAGATTTTCAATCTGTGAGGTGGTGAGATGTAGGCTGGCTGTGGTACACTATATGTCCAGGGTGAGTTGTCACCCTGGTGATAGTAGGAGGACCAACTCTTCCTTAGTTAGCATCTTGGTAAGACACCATTTCATAAAACCTAAGATGTCGTGGTCATTGTTGGGCCCACCAACTCTATCAACTATCACTGGTTTCTCAGCAAACTCTTCAAGGTGGTGCTTGATGGTTAGAATTTGTTTGTTATCAGTAAGAGACCAAGCTGCCATGAGCTTTGGTGAGACTGTGACTCTGGAGAATTTTTCTAGGTTGATAGCTTCAATTAGGGCTTTAGTTGCTGGCAATACCTCAAAGCTGATGAGGATAATAGCTCTTCCTTGTGGTAGAATTGCTCAGGTGTCTTCATAGTTTGTCCCAAAACAGTGATAGGGATGATCTCACCATCCATAGTTGCTTGCCACTGCGTTTTCTTGAGTTTGCTGTATCCACACTCTGGATAGTTGAGGTGCTCCAGGTTAAACAAAATCTCTGTGCATGAGTGGACATTGTAATGACCAACAAGCTCAATGAATTGCTTCATTGAACTATATTCATGGCACATGAGTCAGCTAGTGCACAGGGGTGCTTATTCTGTGTTAAGAGAAGGGAACTTTGTCTCAGTGGTGGCACCCCAGTAGTATAGGGGACTCGTAGGAGAATGCACAAAAACAATTCTGATTGGTCGAGATGTTATGACGTCACATGTCACATGACAGACGGTGAATATCAGAGACTTGTTTAACCCTAGAATGCATAACATTCTGTACAGCTTAGTTTGCATAGGCTGGCAATTGACCATTAACATTTTAAAAAGAAAAATTCACCTCAAAAAGTTTTAATTCTGTTACAATTTTCTAAAATCAAGACAAAGTGAATGAGAACATGTTCCACACACTCAGCCACATTAAAAAATATATTTTCATTTGTGGTCAATTGACCAGCCTATGCATTCTAGGGTTAAGTGTTNACCTTATAATACGATTTCAATGCCTGGTTTTATTCATAAACAAAACTCCAGATCAAAACATTTTTCCTGCATTAAGTACAGAAAAAAAGTATTGAAAGAATCACTTATTAATACCACTATCAGAGCATAGAATTCATTACCTAAAGAGATAAAGAATATTGAAAAACTAAGAGCTTTTAAGAAACAAATTAAAATTTATCTTAAGCAAAAGTATATCTCAGGACAATCATGGCTAGGATACAAATTCTACAACAATGATTACTCAACAACCCGTACTTGAAATCTCCTAGTAATTTCTCCCTAGCCTGTTAGATTTATTGTATAGTATACTTTGCTTTTGTATGTATTTGTATGTATGTTGGTATATTTTTGACGCTATTCAGATAAATTATCAGTTTTTAATTGTCAATATTTATCTGAATAAAGAATATCTTATCTTATCTTATCTTATCTTATGAGTTCAGATAATTGCATGTACAGTGTAATTTGGGAAAACTTTCAAAACTGCATTTGTCAAAATTCATTGTTAACACGTTTATCATATCATGATTTTTCCAACCAATAATTATTTTTCATAAGTTCAATGTATTTCCATTGGCTGGTCAATTTATATATTTACTTCATTTCATCAGATAAAATCATTATTTTTCTCCTATGCAATTTTGTCTCTCACCTTTGGCAATGTCTGTTGAAATGCTAGCATCAGGCTCATTGAGCAGTCTAATTGATGATCTATGCACAACCCTGCCACCAACGTATGGTTATAACCCACTAACACAGGAGATGATGCCCCACCACCTGTGCCTGTAAAAGTAAAATGTAATACTCAACACAAATGAAGATGTCCTATAGTCAGTAATAATGAGATTGTCCTCCCCAAAACAAGTGTGGATGACCATGTTTTACAATGCTTAAACTATGTTAATTCACAACCACCAACCTGTATTTTTTCAAATGCGAGCCCAGCTAGTGAACTAGCAAAAAACTATGGCTAACAATGGAGGATGTTTTTCAACTGAACACAAGATATGGTATCGCAGTAAAGATAAGACTTGACAATGGTTTTCACTATTTCCTACCTAAACACTACGTCAATGCATTGGGTGAGAATTACAAGACTCTGGTAAATAAAAAACTTTTTCACAGTTATGACATGGAAATCGCAAATGCTGGCAATAATGTAAATCATATTGTATTGGAATTTAGTAAAATAAACATATAGCATTGTTTCCTTCTACATGCATAGTTTATAGAAATAATACTAGTAAAAATCATTAATTAATAGTTATAATGGGTTTACAATAAATTTCTTAAATTTTCAATTAGCAAATGGTGATAATAAATTACCTTTTGAAGTCTTCATTCAATGTATAAATTTAAAATAGTCTTTTATGCAATCTATAAAATTTTTCCATGTTCTGCGGGTATCAATAGCCGTGATCAAGTAAATTTTCCACAGGTTGATAGATTAATTGACTTAAAAATTTGCAGTTCATAGCATCACATGCCCAAAACACAGTTTATTTTCTATCAGATAATTTTAGTGAATTGATAAAGGTAATCATTTGTTCATTTGTTAGGTTTCCTTCTGTAAATGCTATATAATGGAAGTTACATTGATACCAATTGAATGCTTTCTGTATATGTCCTGGTAAACAGTCAAAATCCATATTTGATTGATGCACTGTTAGAATGTATATTTTGTCATCAACCAAAATCAACTGTTCTTTAATGTAATAGATGCTATTGAATTTCAAAAAAAACATTAGATTTCACACATGATGCCATGACTAACAACCAACTATCCAAATAGAAAACTACAGAGAGAATGATAAATATTTTTGTAATCAGTATAAAACTCAGGGTAAATTGAATAATCACATATTTTTTCAGGTAAAGTTTTTGCCATTTGAATAAAAACCATACATGCAAATTCGTTCTACTTGTCATTGTCAAAAAATAATAATTTTGATGTCAATGTTTTTAATATTTGCTATATTTTTTGTTTAAACTAAGTTTTTTAAATTTAATAGAAATTAAGTTTTTACTTTAAAAAAATTTTATAAATCAAATGCTCATTTTACATTTTTGAAATAAAATAAATAAACCATGTGAAATGCTATTGTTTTAAAGGTTTGTAGTTATATATTTTATGTTAGTTATAAATTTTTTTTATGCATTATGAATTTATCATGTGTTTCTTCTTAAATTGTTTTGTTTTTGTTTCAGTGGTGACTACTGTTTATGTTATCAGATTAAAATAAAAATCAATGGCACATATATATTTATTCTTTATTCTAAAATTACACACTAAATCTCAGTACAGTTTGTGCATTGCCACCTGGATATATTGCTGGTTTATCCTTGCCACGTCGAATTTTAAGTATGATAAACATCTTATATTTTTCTCCTGTAGCTTTCTCTGCATATTGCTTGGGTAAGAAGAAGCAGTTGCCATTTTCCAGTATAATATTTACTGCTGGACCATACTTTGTCTGAAGGCTATATGCTTTGTGTATTTTTTGCAACTCATCAATTTTTAATTCTCTAACAGAGATATATTTCATCTGACATTGTTTGGAAATTGCATTGAGGCTTTTGACCATCTCTGGTTGAACTACTTTACCCAGAGTGTTTACAGAATACACTGTCTTTGGTAATATCAGCTTTAAAACAAATTTTTTGGGTTGCAAAGGTTCGTCTTGTTTGCTCTGTGTAGCTTTGGTAGATTTGCTAGCAGCTTTTGAAGTCATCTCTGAATTTAAAATTGAAAAAAGTGTTCAAATCATGGGTTATTTATTAC
>CABFPE010000986.1:137782-150240 GCA_900660155.1 Hofstenia miamia | reverse complement strand
GGAGTTTTAGCAGGTGGAATGGGTTAGAAGCAGGAGACAAGTGCTATGAGCACAAGCCACAGGGCATCATAGAAAATGATAAGGTTAAGATACTGTGGTACTTCAACATACAGACAAGCAAGGTGATAGAAGCATGGAGGCCAGACATAGTAGTGAGAGATAAAAAGAAAAGATTAGGAACAGTGATAGACATAGCAGTACCAAAGGACAGAAATGTAGAAAACAAGGAGAAAGAGAAGATAGACAAGTACAGAGAGTTGGCAGAGGAAATAGAAAGGCTGTGGAAGTTAAAGAAGGTTGAAGTAGTCCCGGAGATCTAGGAGCAGTAAGTAAGAAGCATAAGAGATACTTGGAATAGTTAGGAGTACCAAAGTGGGGAGGAGCCATAGCACAGAAGGCAGTGTTATTAGGAACAGCTACACTCCTGAGGAAACCTCTCAGACTCTCATGGAACTGGTGAGCTCCCCAAGCTGAGAGGGATACCAGCATGAAGCTGGGAGAAGTAAGAATAATAATAATATATATATTTTTTTACATCCTCTGTGTATATAATCACTATACAAAAAAAGTGATAAGCACTTATTAAGATCTTAAAAATTGTTATTTTCTAGTTCAATGACAACAAAAACAACAACAATAACAACCACAACAACTTATATTTATGTTCTCATGTACATATACATGTATTAAGTTTATAAACTTATAAAGACTATAAATAATGCAATTTTCTCCATATGAGCTTATTTATGACAGTGAGTGTTTGTTTCTTGGTTACATTTATAAATTACATATAACTTAATAAATATTTTTACTTATTGTTTTTGAGTTGCACATCTTATTCTATAATTAGTCAGATAATAGAGTTTTTTAATGTAATCATGTTTTTCAACTTCTTCTTAAATATTGTAAAAATTTTTTCACTTCTTGTACTGTAATGCAATTTGTTCCATAGTNAATTATGTTTATTCCCCATTTAAATACTTTCTCTAATTTCGAATATTATGTCAGATCTCACTGGAGATGGTCAGGTCTTGCTTTCACTCTGTGAAGCAATCATTTCAAACGTCTTTGCTGGTGCTACATCCCTGGTTGTGGCAAATGCTTTTATAAAAGACAAAAAAACGCCAATTCATCAACTCTTCTCTTGTCTTAATAAAGAAAACGCCACTGAAGCTCTCCTGCTCCTTTTCAAAGACTCTCTCAGTTCTACATCAGCCTCTGCCACTAGTCCTACTCAATCATTATTCTCTGAAGAAACTGCATCATATACTCCTCTTAATGTAAAAAACTCCAGATCGCCTTCACCTTCTTCTCATTGATATGTATCTTCAAAATGATATTATCCAGAAAATCACTTTCCTCAACCTCAAAATGTTCGTCAACAACACACTCATCTCAAGCCTTGTTTATCTGTAAAATCTATCAAGCCTGTAACTACATCTCTCATCATTGGAAGCAGTATCTTAAAGATCCAGAATTATCCTACAATGCACATCAACTCCGTCTTCATAAATACAGGCCTTATTGATTTACTCAAATCTACCAACATCAAACAATTTCAACAGAATATCAATCATCTTGTATCTTTAATCCATACAATTTTCATTGTGTAAATACTGACTGTCCTACACAATATAACAGTTTAAATGCACAAAATATTAGGCCCATTTGCATTGGCCACCCTTTTAGTAAACTATTTGAAAAATTATTAAATAATCAAATAAATGCATATTTGATATCTGAAAATATTATTTGAAAAAAACAATTTGGTTTTCATAATGGTTATAGCACTCAAGATGCAATTTTATCAATATCAGAACAAATAACATCTAATTTAACCCTAAACAAATGTAGTTGTATTGCACTCCTTAACTTGAGCAAAGCCTTTAGCTCAATGAATTTTAACATATTAAGGGACAAACTAATATATTATATCTTTGATAACTAGTCTGTTAACTTAATAATGAATTTCCTTATAAATCAACAGCAAAGAGTTATACTTAATGGTAAAAAATCAAAATATAAGTAGTTATATCTGAGTGAAGTTCATTACACTTTCTTCTGATTGGTAGAGAGGTGGGGTGAAGTTTGTTACATTTTTCTCTGATTGGTCAAGAGGGACCTTTGGCCTCTGCTGGGCCATGTATATTGACGGGGTGTATTTCTGACGTCATTGGAATATGTTTTGTTGGCATTGTTTGTAGTCTATTGTTTAACTGTAACCAATTTTTATTCATATATGTTTTTGGAATTACATAATTAATAAGTCAAAAATCCCATGAAATTGTTTGCAGTCTATTGTTTAAAATGTAACCAATTTGTTTACTTGCATATTTACGTGACCTAATTTAGTTTAAATACTTGTTTTTTTTATTAACATACATGACAGTTGAAATACCACATTAATTTTGTTTATATACTTACTTTACATACTTGTTTTATTCAGTAAAATTTAATAACAAATGTTTGAATAAGAGAGATAATAATACTCATTAGAAGCCTAATGGCTTATTTTGGTAATAAAACAAAATAATTTTTCAGAAAATACAAAAAACTATTTTATGCAAAAACTTGCAATTTCTAATATTTAATAAATGTACGTGGTAAAAACCACATACATGTTTAAGACAAAACAAAAATGTAATTTATTCTACACTTTGCTTATAATGATCATACATATTGTACTATTAAATTTGTCTATTGTGTTAGTTTATCATCATTGTTGTTGAAGGAATTCTGTAGGAAACAAACAGAATGTGTGTTTGCACATTATGAATTTCACATGATCATATCTAAATTAATGACTAATTAATTAAGTGATAGATCACACTATAAAACATATGATAAATAAAAGTTTAAACAAAACCAATTAAAAATGTTTATTAACAAACAAATGATGTTTCTATTTATGATAAAGTCTATAATAAATTTAAAATCAGACTGAAAATTTGCAGTAATTTATTAAAATAAAATTGATTTTGTTTTAAAAGAAATATCTGTAAAACTAACTAGAGATCATATTGCACAAAAGCATTAAGAATCAAAGCAATATCTGAGATTTAATTATAAATATAGCTTACCAAAAAGTTTGAAATCTTTATGGGTAATTCTTTCATCAATGTGAAATTCCATTAACCTGCTCTATGTATAAAGTTGCATGCTTTCATAGACAATGTCAATATTACGTTGTTTTATCTAGTGAAATTCCATTATGCCACTCTATGTATAGGGTTGCATGCTTTCATAGACAATGTCAATATTGTGTGGTTTTATCAATATTCTTTTGTTCAACTGTCAAAAATGTATCCAATTGTAAAGATTGATATCTCCCAAACATGAAATCACTTTTCAATTATAATAATTATATAAACACTTTCAAATCATATAAAACTAGAATTTTTTCACAAGTTGGAAAACAATCTCAATTACAACATGATTTTCCCAATTTATACAATTATGTAAATGAAAGATGCTACAAAACTAAAATGTTAATAAAGTAAAATGAATTATCAATCACTGTATCTGGTAAAAATGAAATAAATATTTTTCAATCCGTATTTCTTGTTGAATTCAAGAATAAAATATTTGCAAGTAGAAATTTTTATATGAAACATTTCAAAATTGTTGATAACATGTTTTCTCATTAGTGTCATAAATTGGTTCTTAACATTTATTGATACACATATATACAAAATGTTTAAAAATATTTATTTTATAATATAAGAAATTGCTTACATTTTAAAATTTCATTGGTGTCTTTTATATTAAGAATTAAATAAATAACTGGTATATGACTTTTCCATGTTTGTAGACTTACATTTCTTTTCCAAAGTTTTTTCACTTTTGTTTCTTACATTTCTTTTCTGACATTTTTTTTACTTTTGTGATTTACATTTCTTTATGTATATTTCTAAGATTGATTGAAGTAAATTAAACATGGATAGTTGTGAAATGATATTACACTTGCCAACTACTTATTAAGATCTTTGCCACACATTTATGTGAACTCTAGTTGATGACTAGATCAAAATGAATTAAGTTATTTTTTATTGGTTTATATGCTAAAAGTTTGTAATAACAAACACATACTTTGAACACTTTTTTCAATTTAAAATTCAGCAATGACTCCAAAAGCTGCTAACAAAGCTCATACTTAAAAAAATCTACAAAAAGATGGACAGACCAAACAAGATGATCTCTCACAACCAAAAAAATTCATTTTAAAGCCTATATTACCAAAGACCATGTATTCCTTAATGACTGTTGGTAAAGTAGTTCAACCAGAGGTGGTCAACAGTCTCAACAAAATTTCCAAAGAAAGTCAGATGAAATATATCTCTGTTACAGAGTTAAAAATCAGTGAGTGGCAAAAAGTACACAATGCATATAGTCTTAACACAAAGTACAACCCTGCAGTAAAAATTATACTGGAAAATAACAACTGCTTCTTCCTGCCTAAATGTTATGCAGAGAAAGCTACAGGGGTAAAATACAAGATGTTTATCTGAATTAAAATTCAATGTGGCAAGGATAAACCACCAATATATCCAGGTGGCAATGCACAAACTGTATTTAGATTTAGTGTGTAAAAATATTTAAAATAAATATATATGTACCATTTATTTTTATTTCATATGTTAAAAAATAGTACTTACTAGTGAAACAAAAAACTTGATTTAAAAATGAAATTTAAAATAAAATCTTTATAATTATTGAGGAAGGCATTAACATTCACATTTTTCTTCAGTCAATGAGTAAATTTTGATAATCACAAATGAATACATAATGCCATTTCAAATATGAATCAATTAGATGTCATGAAACTCTCAAAACATTTTTAATTACAAAAGGACTAACAGATTTTATAAAAAATACATTTATGCAAAAATGATTAAATTGATTGACTTTACAAAACACAGTCGTACATTATAAAAACACAACAGCAATTGTTAAATGATTTAAGCTACATTTTGTACATTAGGTATTAAAAAAACTTAGGAACATTTTCTAAATATAGAAATAAATAGTGTAAATTACAATTATCAGAAACTATGTTGACATTGTCTATGAACCATGTAACTTTCTACACATATGAATATACACAGCTGGCATAATAGAATTTCACAATTATGAAACAAAGACAACTACTCTGAAAGATTTCAAACTTTTTGGTAAGCTATTTTTATAATTAAATCTCAGATATTGTTTTTGATTCTTAACACTTTTTGCAATATTATCTCTAGTTAGTTTTAGTGATATTTCTTTTAAGAATTGAATCAATTTTATTTTAATAAATTGCTGTGAATTTGCAGTCTGATGTTAAATTTATTATAGACTTTATCATAAATAGAGATGTTGTTTGTTTGTTAATACACATTTTTTAATTGGTTTTGTTTAAACTTTTATTTATCATGTGTTTTATACTGTGATCTATCACTTAATTAATTAGTCATTAATTGAGATATGATCATGTGAAATTCATAATGTGCAAACACACATTCTGTTTGTTTCCTACAGAATTCCTTCAACAACAATGATGATAAACTAACACAATAGACAAATTTAATAGTAAAATATGTATGATCATTATAAGCAAAGTGTAGAATAAATTACATTTTTGTTTTGTCTTAAACATGTATGTGGTTTTTACCACGTACATTTATTAAATATTAGAAATTGTGAGTTTTTGCATAAAATAGTTTTTTGTATTTTCTGAAAAATTATTTTGTTTTATTACCAAAATAAGCCATTAGGCTTCTAATGAGTATTATTATCTCTCTTATTCAAACATTTGTTATTAAATTTTACTGAATAAAACAAGTATGTAAAGTAAGTATATAAACAAAATTAATGTGGTATTTCAACTGTCATGTATGTTAATAAAAAAAACAAGTATTTAAACTAAATTAGGTCACGTAAATATGCAAGTAAACAAATTGGTTACATTTTAAACAATAGACTGCAAACAATTTCATGGGATTTTTGACTTATTAATTATGTAATTCCAAAAACATATATGAATAAAAAATTGGTTACAGTTAAACAATAGACTACAAACAATGCCAACAAAACATATTCCAATGACGTCAGAAATACACCCCGTCAATATACATGGCCCAGCAGAGGCCAAAGGTCCCTCTTGACCAATCAGAGAAAAATGTAACAAACTTCACCCCACCTCTCTNTTTGTTTCCTACAGAATTCCTTCAACAACAATGATGATAAACTAACACAATAGACAAATTTAATAGTAAGATATATATGATCATTATAAGCAAAGTGTAGAATAAATTACAGTTTTGTCTTGTCTTAAACACATATGTGGGTTTTACCACATATGTTTATTAAATTTTAGAAATTGTGAGTTTTTTCATAAACTAGTTTTTGGTTTATTACATAATAAGCCAATACACTTCTAACAAGTATTATTATCTCTCTGATTCAAACATTTGCTATTAAATTTTACTGAATAAAACTAGCATATTAACTAGTACATGTAGAATGCATCTGTGAAACCATGTATTTAATTTAAAAAATTATTTTTACTTGAAAATATTTATTGATTAAAAAAGTTTTTTATTTTTGCAATTGACATATGTGTGAAACATATTTATTACAATATTAAAAAATTATTTATGTTTGAAAATACTTATCTAATTCCAAAAATGTAAATTCTTTGTATATAGAAGGTCAATGGTATTTAAAAATTATGTAATATGAATAGAAAAATTAGTTAAATTTTTACAATAGACTGCAAACAATCTCATGAGATTTTCAAAAATTCCTCAACCTCTAAAAAAATGTGTTTGCCAACAAATATTATAACAAAAGAGAATATGTTCCAATGACGTCAGAGATACACAACAGCCAATATGCATGGTCAATTATTTATTTAATATGTATAAAAAAAATTTGTTACATTTTATACAATAGACTACAAACAAATGTGTTTGCCAACAAATATTATAACAAAAGAGAATATGTTCCAATGACATCAGATATACCCACCTCCAACACAAGTGAGGATGACCATGTTTTACAATCCTTAAACAAGGTTAATTCCCAACCATCAACCTGTATTTTTTCAAATGTGAGCCCAGCTAGTGAACTACTAAAAAAACTCTGGCTAACAATTGAGGATGTTGTTCAGCTGAACACATGATATGGTATCACAGTAAAGATAAGACTTGACAATGGTTTTTACCACTTCCTACCTAAACATTATGTCAATGCATTGGGAGAGAATTACAAAACTCTGGTAAATACTTTTTACACAACAATGACATGGAAATTGTGAGTGGTGGCAATAATGTAAATCATATTGTATTAGAATTTAGTAAAATAAAAATATAGTATTGTTTTCTACACATCTTCTACATGTACAGTTTTATAAAAATAATACTAATAAAAACCATTAATTATTAGTTACAGTGGTTTTACATTAAACACTTTAAATTTACATTGATTATTAGGGCAATAATAATATACCTTTTGGAAATTTCATTCAATATATAAATCTGTAATAGTCTTTTATACAGTCTATAGAATTTCCCATGTTCTGTGGATACAAATATCTGAAGTTCAATAAATTATCCACAGGCTGAGAGATTATTTGACTAAGAAATTTGCAGTTCATAGCATCACATTCCCAAAACATTGTATTCTCTTGTGTTGATAAATTTAGTGAATCAATAAATTGAAGCATTTGTTCACTTGTGAGATTGCCTTCTGTAAATGTGATATGATGGAAGTTCTGCTCATACCAGTTAAATGCCTTTCATATATGAGGTGGGAGATAGCTAAACACTGCCTTTGAGTGGCTTACTGTAAGAAAGTAAAGTTTTTCATCAATTAAAATCAACAACAGTTGTAAATAAAATTTCATTTGCAAAAATTATAATTACAAAGGCTATTTGCTTCAGGAATATGAGCTTAATTCGCCCATTCACATTTGGTTTACAAATGCCAAGTTATTACAAATATTTTATTGTTTTGCATTTTAATTATTAGCAAGCTTTAAATTTAATATAAATTCAGTATTAATTAATAAAAAATTTAATTTAATTCAATTGTCATTGTTTACATTTTGACCCATGTGAAATGCCATTGTAATTTCCTTTGTTATGTATTTAAACTTTAAGGGTATGTTTTTGTTTTGTATTTTTATATCTTTTAAAAATTTTTACACACTAGGAATTTACCACATGTTTCATAAACCAAGTTTTTTGTTTCACTAATATTTACTAATTTTTAAAAACTGAAATAAAAATTAATGGTACTTATTTGTTTATTCTAAATATTTTTACATATTAAATTTAAATACAGTTTGTGCATTGCCACCTGGATATATTGGTGGTTTATCTTTTCCACATCGAATTTTAAGTCCAATAAACATCTTGTATTTTTCCCCTGTAGCTTTCTCTGCATAGCATTTAGGCAGGCTCTAAAACAAATTTTTTGGGTTGCAAGAGTTCCTCTTGTTTGCTCTACATATCTTTGGTAGATTTTTGAGCAAGAGATTTACTAGCAGCTTTTGGAGTCATCACCAAATTTAAAATTGAAAAAGCATTCAAAATACATGTTATTTATTACAAACTTTTAGCATATAAACCAATCAAAAATAACTTAATTCATTTGCTCCAATCATCAACTAATCTGGTTAATTCATTTGCCAACCCACAAAACATTGTTAGAACATTATAAAATATCTTTTATGTGTACACCCATGTATCTAATTTATCTCAATATCAATTTACCATTTCCACCTTCTCCTATAAAGAACCATGTTATTAGATTATAAAATTCTTGGTTTCTCCCATAGCGTATTGTATCTAAATGCTTATAGATTTACTCCATGTTATGCTAAGAGCTGTGAATCTGTTTACATTATTTGGGCTAAGGAAAAGAATTACCACCATGTTTAAATTTTACCACATTTCCCAGCCAAGGTTTTTTTAACAAAAAATGCCTAGAAACACATTAGCAATGTTTTTGACAGAAGCTTTAAATCTGTCACATTTAAGTGTACTCAATTTAAAACCTTTTTTATTTAGCAAAGCACTGCATCCAGAATCCTGCAAAGAGAACCTGTCAATCACCTGAAAAGTTGACATTTTAATTTACTACCCCACCTCCAAAACTAATTGGCAGGAAACCTACTTGAGATTTGTATGTACTACAAATTGACTTTATTGCAAAAGTTTTCCCAAATTGATTTTACTTATTGCTAATTGGATATTCTCCATCCAATCAAAACCCAATATCTACTGCATTAACATTTTTAATATCTTTTTCAATATCATTCCAACTTTGGTTAAAACTAGTTTGTTTTATTTCAATGCCTTGCTTTTTTACTTTAAAATGTCTTTCAACAATGTTTCTGATTTCCTATCAGGCTGGAATCCCAGTTCTCCCAAATCATTGAGGAAAACTTGTATAAAGACCCATTAGATTTGTCATTTGACACAACTATGTGAGTCATTTCTTTCCTGTTTATCTAAAACAATTATTATGTATTATTAAAACAAAATATTTTTATGTTATAAGATATTATATTCATAATTTTTTTCACAATCTAAAAAATGTGTAATATATGTTTTTTGTATTAAACAAATATTTTTAGCTTTCATAATATCCTGGAAGACACGAATTCTCCACCTGAACTTTTCAACAAATGGTCACAAAATTTTGAGAATAGAGTCAACAAAATGATGGTAGAATGCAAATGCCCTCAAATAAGTTGTGGAGACAATCAAACTGGCACATTGGGTACAAGCAACACCCAGGCTGTTAACAATGTTTCCACAAACAACAATACCACATGAGTATGCTATAGCATGCTTTTTTTGAAATGGCACCATCTTTTACATTTTAAAAACATGATAGAGTTATTACATTTTAAATAATCCTGTACTCACTTCAGAAAATACAAACTCTCGTTTTCATTGTTATCTCTCAGCTCACTATTAAATAATCTGTAAAAAATAAAACACATTCACAATTTCCATTTCAGTGAAAACAATTACTGTTTTTTTTAATTAATGAGATTTTTAAAACTTTGCAGATGTATTTTTCAAAAACAAATTGGTTTTATTGTTGATACTAGAAAAAATCTTTGAAATTACACAGGTGTGTGTGTTTTATTATTTTTTGCATTCTAAATCCATACTCTTACAGAATGTTAACACTTGTTTATTTGTTAAAATGTAATTTCATTTAAACATGCATGTGTATTATCTGCCAAAGTATATTTAACTTCTGAGGTTGAACTATCATGAACAGATGGAGATGAAGAGAAGCAAGTCATTCTGCAACCTATAAGCAAACCAGTGTCTGTGTTTCATTCAGGACTTTGTGAGGCAACATATTCTCACATGATAAATGAACTCGAAAATTACATTAGCATTTATCCAAACAATGGATCAAACTGGGTGGTGAGAAATATAAACAATGCAGGGCTATGCATCACCAAGTATAAACCAACCCATGCTGGAACATTTATCCTGCTACCAGATTATCTAAAGAAGAAAAATTCCTTGTAAATCTGAAAAGTGGCAAATCCAACCACTGTTTTTTGTATGCAATTTTAGCATGCTTACATTAAGAAATCAAACATAGAAATGAAGTCATCCATTTAAATAAATTCAAGCATACTTTAAATGTTAATGTTCTATCTTGCTAGCTCTCTATAAATGACGTCTGCATGTTTGAGGACCTAAACCAAATAAAAGTTAATGTTTACACTCTAAATGCTAATGATCAGAGTTTGGTTCCTGCATACATATCAGAGAAGAACTATAAGAAAAATGCAAATTTATTATTAATTGAAGAAGGTGGAAATAGTCATTATGTGGCCATAACAAATTTGAAAACTTGCTTAAAATATTTCAAAAATAGAAGAGGGGAAGGTATGCAGTGCCCAACATGTTTATCTGGGTTCCATGTGAAGGAAAATTTTGAGAGACGCCAGAGGAAATGTAGTGGATCTGCTGAACCTGAAATTACATTCCCCAGTTAGTCAGAAAAAATTGAGTTTAAAAATTACAGAGTGAAAAACTTTGTACCAATGATGGCCACATTTGACATCAAAACAATTTTGGAAAAGGTTTATGGTCCTACCTAATCCAGCCACTAGCTACACTGTTCAAGAAGTAAGGCTGAGACCCTCTGGTATTTGCATCACCACTATGATGGAGAAGGATCTGCTCTCCTCCATAGTGTTTTATGGTGAGGAATGTCTATCAGAGGTGTGGGAATGCTTTAGAAAAATTGCACATGAATCATTTCAGGCTAAGCAAAAACATTGTACACTCCAAATTACATATGGTGAATGAACAAGAATACTGGTGAATGCAACATCCTGTGTATTTTGCAAAAAACCATTTGAGGCAACTTCAAAAAAAGTTATCAATCATTGTCACCATAGTGGTAAAATTAAAGGTGTTGCCCATAGTAACTGTAATATTTTGCATAGATCACCCAATTTCACCCCCATATTTGCACATAATGATTCCCATTATGACTTCCATATTTTATTGAAAACTTTAAAATTGAGGAAAGGCAAAAAATTAAGTTGTATTCCCTGCACATGTGAAAACATGTTGTCACTTAGTTTATCAATTCCCATCTCAACTTTTGTTGATAAAAATAATATAATAAAAAATATTTATGAAGAATTACAATTTCTAGACTCTTATTGCTTTATAACAGATAGTCTCTCACACCTAACAAAGAACATTGGCAGTGATAATTATAAATTTTTACACGTGGGCATGAATGATGAAAAGGCAGAGGCATTCAGCAAAGGTAAAGGGGTGCTATGCTATGATTATTTAGGCAGTTTCGAAAAATTTAACAATACACAGCTTCCAGACTTGGTCCACTGGAAGAACTGATTGACTGGGGAAAAATCTCTAATGCAGGAAGAACTGGACTTTGAGCAGGAACATACCTGGGTAAAAGGAGGCTGTCAGACTCTCAAAGACTACCATAATAACTATTTGGAGGCAGACACCCTCTTACTTGGCGATGTAATTAGAGAATTTAGGTTGGAGAGCATGGAAACATACAAGATAGACCCTGTGCACTTCTTCACAATTTCAAATTATAGCTGGAACACAATGCTAAAGTACACACAGACGTCATTGGACCCTATTGCCAATCTGGATCAGCTGGAATTTATTGAAAATGGAATTAGAGGAGGTATGTCCAGTGTTTATTCAAGTCGCTATTTTAAAGCAAATAACCCAATGGTGGAGGGTTATGATTGTGGGGAAGACTCCACATATTCTCTCTTTTTGGACATGAATTCATTATATGGCGCTTCTATGTGTGAGTTTTTACCCACTGGAGGCCTACACTGGACAGATGAGAGTCTAGAAAATATACTTGCTACACCATCAGAGGCAGACAGAGGCTATCTGGTTATGGTTGACATACATTATCCCACTCATCTACAT
>CABFPE010000986.1:85625-102697 GCA_900660155.1 Hofstenia miamia | reverse complement strand
TTAACCTAGTGACTGGTGCTACCCTATTTGTCTCACTTTTTAATTTCTATCTCACTTCAGAAAATACAAACTCTCATTTTCATTGTTATCTCTCATCTCACTATTAAATAGTCTGTAATTACCAGACATTCATGCTAGCCAACAGCATGGTATCATCACAGTGTTAGGTTGTAAAAGTGCATGTACATGTTGAACTTTGAATGAGAGGTTTATTATTTCCCTATACCTAACCATATACATAACCTAATGAGTCCACAATTTGGGCTGAATAGTCTAAAAGACCTCTATGAGCTATGTGTCGCCCTGTGCTTGAGAAAGCACTCCCAAATTGTTGCTGAACTTAAGCAATAATTTTCATATCAATATAATAGAAAAAGAAAAATACAACAGTAAAACAGCAGTTGAGGGTAGATAAAATCTATTAACCACTCTCTACAAGTCTTTCAGTTTTATACAAAAATTGCGTTTATTACCTGCCTTTGTTTAAAAAAGAGTTGTAAACATAGTTCAATCACACTAAATCATTTGTTCCCTTGTAAATTCAATTTGAGCAATAAAATAATAAGCACCATCAAAGGGACAGCAAACTAATGATAGCAACCTAATGTCGAAATAATTGAAGTGACTTCATACTGAGGTAAAATACAAAATATAATAACTAAATAATAAGAAAAATATCTCAAAAGTCCCTGAGTGACTCTACATTATGAAGTTCTTAAATTTTATATTGCACAGGGTCTAAAAGTGACAAAATTCCAAAAAGCATTGGAGTTCCAGCAATCACAATTTTTAAAGCCCTACATTGATTTAAACACAATGAAGAGCAAAGCTGCCAAGAATGACTTTGAAAATAATTTTTATAAATTAATGTCAAACACAGTATTTGGGAAGACTATGGATCTCTCAGAAAATGGTTCATAGTCAAGTTTGTCAGTGATTAGGAGGCTNTACCTAACCATATACATAACCTAATGGGTCCACAATTTGGGCTGAATAGTCTAAAAGACCTCCAGGAGCTACGTGTCGCCCTGTGCTTGAGAAAGCACTCCCAAATTGTCGCCGAACTTAAGCAATAATTTTCATATCAATATAATAGAAAAAGAAAAATACAATGGTAAAACAGTAGTTGAGGGTAGATAAAATCTATTAACCACTCTCTACAAGTCTTTCAGTTTTATACAAAAATTGCGTTTATTACCTGCCTTTGTTTAAAAAAGAGTTGTAAACATAGTTCAATCACACTAAATCATTTGTTCCCTTGTAAATTCAATTTGAGCAATAAAATAATAAGCACCATCAAGGGGACAGCAAACTAATGAACCAACCTAATGTTAAAACAGTTAAAGTGACGTCATACTGACGTAAAATACAAAATACAATAACTCTACATTATGAAGTTCTTAAATTTTATATTGCACAGGGTCTAAAAGTGACAAAATTCCAAAAAGCATTGGAGTTCCAGCAATTACAATTTTTAAAGCCCTACATTGATTTAAGCACAATGAAGAGAGAAGCTGCCAAGAATGACTTTGAAAATAATTTTTATAAATTAATGTCAAACACAGTATTTGGGAAGACTATGGAATCTCTCAGAAAATGGTTCATAGTCAAGTTTGTCTGTGATCAGGAGGCTGCTGAAAAATTAATTAAGAAACCTGAATTTAAGTCATTCAATAAATTTCCGAAAATCTAGAGCAGGTCATGCTATGTCATAAAGAGATCAAGTGGACAAAATGAAATTATATTGGTCAAACTATTTTAGATGTGTCCAAATTACAAATGTTTTGATTCCACTATCATGTATGAAGGAGGCATTTAAGAATCAAATTTCTCTATTATACAGCACCATGGACTTTCTCCTGTATAAAATAAACAGCAAAAATTTAAATGCTGAATTGCCAGCAATAGCCAGCCATTTTGACTTCTCAAATTATCCAAAAGATGCACCATTGTTTAGTGAGGCAAATAAGAAAACTTATTTAAAGGTGAAGGATGAGCTGGCAGGCAGAATACTAACATAGATGGTGGCATTAAAATCAAAAATGTATTCTGTCCAATATATATGTGCAAATAGTGGGGGTGTCAACCTTAAATCTAGTGCAAAAGGGGTTACAGGGGTTGTGAAAAAGACCATGAATTTCGACATCTTCAAATGCATTTTGGATGGCAAAGAAATTCTGCAGCTAGAAATTGTAATGATTCACAGTCATAACCACAATATCTCTATTGAGAGGATGAACAAAGTGGTGCTAACACCCTACAATGATAATAGACACCTGGTGGATCATTACCAAAGTTTGTCATATGGTCATAAAGGTATAGACCAAATTTACATGTATTTTACTAATTTTATATTTAGATATTCCACAATCTTCAATTAAATGCCCTATAAATGAATCATCTACAAGCAGTAGCAGCAAGTGACCTCATTTAGGTATATGAAAATTATTTTACACACAAATTTAATAATTATTCCCTAGATCTGTGATAGTGCTTCTGTAGTCACTAAAAGTTTCTGTATATGGTAAATTGAATTGGTCAATTTATGGTTAATAATGTTTTACATGCTTAGATGTTGTAAATATTTTTCATTGTTTCCACACAATGCATTTCCATCTATTCATCTTTATGTTTGTGCAAAGTAAACCTCTGTTAAATTTCCACCACAGCAAAAGCATATGACCATTTTAATGTATAATAAGAGTAATTACACCTCTATGCTGAACTCCACCATAACAAAAGTATAATTGTTTTTCACATATAATAAATTAACAAAAATATTTAGCTTCATCTATCACCATTTTACAATGTCCAGTTGTATTAAACAAAAAAGATGCCTCTCTACTTAAATGCCTCCAACAACAAATGTATGTATATTTTAATATATAAGAAATTAATGGAAATATTTAGCTTTGCCTCCTGTCATTTCATCATACTCTGTCTATTGATTGAACAAAAACACCTCTATGCTGAACTCCACCAAAACAAAAGTATAATCATTTTTCACATATAATCAATTAACACAAATATTTAGCGTCATCTATCACCATTTTACAATGTCCAATTGTATTGAATGAAAAAGATGCCCCTCTATGTAAATGCCTCCACAAAAAACAGATGTGCATTTTTAATTTATAAGAAATTAATAACATATTTAGCTGTCTTCTACTATTTTGTTTATCAATTGAAGAATGTCTCCATGTTAAAGTGCTATAAATTGTTTTGAACAAAAAAGATGCCTCCATGTGAAAATTCCACCACAACAAGTGTACAGCTGTGGCCATAAATATAGCATATTTCAATAGGTATGCTCCCTATTGTTCTAATATACAGAAGCATAATGTTGACAAGTGTCAATGAAATGAGATGGCTTGGTATTTGAAGTTAATTGGTTTCCAAATTTCAAATACAATGAATTGAGCTGGAGATATCAATAACAACTGGAAATTAGGAGACTTCTGCATTCATTAATGATCCAAGATGGCAAGAGGCAGGACTATTTCAAGCAAAACTGCGCCTCAAATTGTTGCCTACAGGGACAAAGGAATGACACAATGCCAAATAGCAACTCATCTTCATCTCACTCAGTCAATTGTGTGTTGAGTTTCGCAATGCTACCACAAGATTAAATCTTTTCAACCTCAAAAGCAATCTGGAAGACCACAGAAATCATCAAAGCAAACAGACTGAATCATTTGATGCATGGTAGTAAAAGACCTATGTATAAGTTCAACAATCATTGAAGCCAAATTGCCAAACTCCATCTCCCTGAGAAGCCAAACCATTTGCCAATGACTTCAGGTTGATTGCAAGTATGATCTTACCATCCTGCATGAAAACCATCCTTAGTTGCAAAAACATCAAGGACCATTTGGCTTTTGCAAGGAAATACCAGCACTAGACTGTAAAACAGTGGTGGAAAGTAATTTTTTCCAATGATCATTTGGCAGTTTGAAAATTTGAAGCCACGAATTTGGCACTCACCTGGTGAGCATTTTAACAAATGTTATGTGTGTCTGATGGTTAAACATTCACCCACAATCATGGTGTGGGGCTGCATTGCAGCTGAAGGGAGAGGTGGACTTTTGCTCATCCCACAAGGTAAGACAGTGAATGGCTCCATGTACCTGGATATATTGAGTTTAACACATGTTTTTTTACAATATATTGCATGTGCTTTCTCTCAACATACACTCCATAAAGCAGATGGTGGGAATTGCATTAGAAATCCAAAACAATTAAACTGTTATCATTGCTATGAGCTTTGAGAAGAAACACACCTTGGTATGGGTAATTTTATGTTAAAAGCAATTTATTCTGCTTTTAGACAATTGTGCTTACTGCTCTATTTTTCCACTTTGACATTAAAAGTAATCTCACAATAAAGAAACATTTCTTGTCATAAAAACTTGTTATTTTTGTATATTGCATAGATTTGTCATTATAAATACATTATAACCTTTATTAGGTCCCCTTCTCAATTTAATTTATATGTGTGTTTATTTAATTTAACTACTAGGCTCTCATTTCCATGGTAAATTCACAGTGTTATTACTATAAAATGTTTTTATTACATGGCATTCATAATACACACAAACAATAGTTGGCATACTTATTTAATTTTGTAAATGCATATCTCTTATATCACACTTAGATATATTTTGTTGAATGTTGTATGATTCTCAACTCTTGTAACCCTCCATCTGATTAACAACTCTCATCAAAAATTATCTATGCATGGGAAATGAAGATGGTGGTTGACAACAATATATGAACTCACATCAACAACAACTTTAGAGATTATAAACTAATACAATAGACAAATTTAATAGGTGATATGTGATTATTATAAGCAATGTGTGGAATATAGGTGTATTTTGTCTTTTCTTAAAAATGTGGGCTTTATCACACTTGCTTAAATATCTGGTTTTATATTTGGAAATTGATGAAATTTGTTTTTAACACATACACTAGAGAATGCATTTTTTACTATTGTTGGAACTTTTATGCTTTGCAACTGGTTTGCATTTTAAGAGAATTTGTTCACCTGACATGTATTTATTTCCACATTTTATATTTTCCATGTGCATTATTGAAAATGGGTTAAGATATTTTGCTCATTTAGAAACAAAAATATTGTTTTTGTAAATGAACTAGTGTGTTTTTGAAAAGCAAAATTTAGACTTTTTTGTAAGTTTTCCTGAAAAGCAAGTTAAACACTGTACTTGCAAGCTATTGAAATTAAGGAAAACATGATAAAATAAGCATGATAGTGAGGTATATTAACAAAAACAGTGTNAAAACATTGTGCATGGTGATGAAAAACATGAAAAATTATTCTGTAATATTAACAGATGTGTAAGTGCGCATTTCTGACAAAGTGTTGTAAATTTAGCCAACAATGCATAATCACAAATGTGATGTAATGCATGCAAACAAGTGTAATGTGTGATATAGCCGTGCATATTAACAAAAAACATTAGCCATATAAATTAGTCATTATATCAAAACATTGGAATGTAAATGAATCACAACAAAAATCAATTAAACTAGCTACTTGATAATCCATTAGTTGATACACTTAAAAATGTCAAGTATGTGACATCACTGAAAATCTATTAGTGAACTGTCAAAAAAAAACTGATAACTCACTAATTAAATCATCTTCTCCAATATTCACGGTATGTCATGTGATATGTGACATCACGAACTCTTGGCCAATCAGAAGCCAAGTTAGTGGCACAGGGTTGCCATGGCCATTACTACTTATATGTTTTAATTTTTTAATTAGTATTTCATGATCAATTGAATTAAATGCTTTAGATAAATCTAATGAAAATATAAAATACTATCTCCTTTATCTATGTGATTTTTCCAATCAACTAAAACAAAAATTAATGCATTATTAGCACACATATTCTTTCTAAATTTAAATTGTAAAGATAATATTATTTGTTATTTTTCAAAATATTCATTAAGAGTCAAAGCAAATTTATTGCTGTAAATAAATAACAGTAAAAAAAATACAAACTACAAATACATGTATTTCAAAATAATAATGATATATATAGAATAAATGTGTGCATGTTTATCTATGAGTGTGGTGAGCTCAGTGTAAGAAATCATTAAATGTCTTTAGCATGTTTGTGCCTCCAATTGTATTTTGTCAATGTAAAAGTATGATTATTAATTTTTTTTCTAAATTTTTGTAATTTTTTTCTATTCTTATATCATTTTCTAAATCATTCCAAATATTAGAGGCTGCTTGGTGAAAACTTGGATAGGAAATACTCCTACAAATAAACTTATGTGATCAAGAATTTACATTTAAGTAATTATTGAAAAAAGAAATTCATTATTGGCCATAATTATGCTTAAATAAATTTAAGCTGCATGGAATTGTACTTGATATAGCAGGGATAATATATTATACTTTTGTCTGTATTCACTAACATGATCATGCTTACATGCAAAATTTATTGTTTTTAATGACCAATTAAAAGTTTTTGATAATAAATATTGGCTTTTTCTATTAAAATTTATAAATAACAATGAACAATAATGTAATTGCAATAAACAAAAGGCATGTAATAATTGAACCTGATGATCTGGTGTAAATCTCCTGAGGTGGTATAAGTATCTAAATCCAGAAGCCATTTTTATAACTTTTTTGGGAGAAAATTATCAAATTTCAAATCTTTGTCAATATCAACACCTGAATATGTAACATGATCAGATTGTTTTATTGGAACACTGCTAACAATTAATTTGATCTTGTTTGTTATTTCTTTTACAGAATTGGGGGAAAATATAATGAAATGTGTTTTTTCAATATTAATTTTTAATTGATTTAATGAAAAATACCTAAAAAGTTTTTCAATATCACTTTGAAATTTTTTGTGGTCCTGAATGCATCCTTATTTGTATTTATGAGACAAGTATCATGAGCAAAGTGATATATTTCACTATGTTTTACATGTTTAATTATGTCATTTACATATATTGCAAATAAAATTGGCCCTAGTACTGTGCATTGAGGCACTCCTCAATTGGTTTTAATATAATCAGTTTTCATATTATTCATTAAAACACACTGTTTTCTATTTTCTAAAAAACTCATAAGTAACTTAATTGAATTTTGTTGAAATCCATAATTTTTAAGTTTAATCACCAAAATTTCAAAGTTCATTTAATTAAAAGCTTTGCTTAAATCTAGTAGTGCTATGCAACTGGATTTATTTTGAGATTTATTTGAGGATATTTTTCAGTAATTGAAATAATTGCATCACCTGTACTATGTTTAGTGTATAAACCATATTATTTAGAAGATAAGATATTCTCAGATGCAAGGTATTGGTTGATTTGAATGTGCAATAATTTTTCATATAATTTACTAAAAGGGTGTGTTATTGAGATTGGCCTATAATTTTTATATAATTATATATAATTATATATGAATTTGGTTATATAAAATTCTTTCAAATATTTTACATATAATTGACAGAACTGAGATTGGTCTGTAATTAGTAGCTTCATCAATGTCACCTTTTTAAACATAGGTATTATTTCTGCAATTTTTTTAATTCCTCTGGAAAAACACCTTTGTTAATGCATTGATTTAATGTGTCACATAGTGGTCTACTTATGATTTTCATTGCTTCTGCTATAAACCATATTGGTGTTTTGCTTGGTCCGAGAGACTTTTTAGCTTTTAGATGTCTTGATCTTTCCTTAAATTGATGTAGTGTTACAAAAGCAAAATAAAATTTTTTCTTGTCTCATAAATTCTTATGAATAGTCATTTCTTCTTAAATGTGAATTTGTCTTTGTTCACAATCATTAAATTTTTAAAATTATAATTTTATAAATGATTCATTTAACATAGTTGTATTAATTTTCTGTTTTAAATAATTTCACCATTTTGTTTATTATAGTCAAACTTTCAAAAAAATTTTGTTGTAGAAAAAACTAGAAATGAATTTCAATTTTTGTGAATTATTATTAGCTTCTTGGTTTCTTATGTTCTTATATTCAATAAAGTTTGCTATATTCTTATCATTACAGTATTTTATATATGCAGTATGTTTCATTTTGATTAAAAGCTTAGTTTCATTTGTTATCCATAGTTTCAATTTTGGTAATTTTTTATTAGATTTAGTTTGCTTAAATTATCAGTAATAAATTTTAGTTTTTATCAACACTTTCAAAATAATAGAAGAAAATTTAGTAATAAAAGGTCATTGATTAATATATGTCTATTTAATTTACATCTTGAATGAACATATTGATATTGTATTATTTTTTTCATTGGTTTAATTTCTTCTTTGTATATTGCACATGTTAATAAATTACCTGATATCAAGAAATCAGTAACAGAATAATCAAAATTGGCATTTTCTTGAGATTCACATATTATATAATCAATTAATAAAAAATTCTTTGAATTTATATGTGTTGGAGTTTCTACATTAATAACTGACATACCATAAATATCTATTAAATGATGTATATTTTTTTTTCAGCTTTGTTAAGATAGTTTTGATTATAATCACCCATTAGAATTATTTATGTTTTTATTTTAGAAGCTTTGTTAATTTCAAGCATCATTGTAGATAGAAAATTCTTCTATGATTCTTTATTGTTGCAATAACTGATATTTATTCATGAAATTTTATTATTAATGTTTACTTGTATCCATAAACTTTCAAATTTAGATCTTTTATTTAATATGTCTGTTATCTGTATATGTTTGAAATGTCTAGGAACTGATATTAATACTCCACCTCCTCTTGACTTCTTGGATAATGTGTTGTCTCTATTCTTAGTAAAAAATATTATATCTTTTTACTATTTGGTAATTTATCTTCCTTTGTTAACCAAGATTAAGTTATTCCAATTATTGAATTTAAATCAAAATTACTTAGTACATCAGAAAGTTTATCAAATTTGTTGGCAATACTTTGAAAATTATTATTCACAAATTTTAATTTGTTTTTATTGGTATTTAATTTAATTTCTAGATTACTCAAATATACTATATTATCCACATCAATTCATCTATTTTTGTTTTCATTATAGTAATATATAATGGGGGAGTTTCACGAAATTTAGATTTTTTTTAAAATACAATTATTTTAAATATTTTGGGCTGAAAATCACGAAAAAAAGGGTGCCAGGCATCAATTTTTTGTACATTTAGAGAAAATTAAGGTTTTGTTGGCTAATCCCATTACTCATTTGCTATTGGTTTGACGTCATTCCTGCTGTTTACAGGTTCATAGTATATGTTCAAATACAGCAGTAATGTATATACTCTTAAAATGTCTGAAAAGTTATTCAAAGAAAGGATATTTCTAATAAAATGTTTCTCTTGGAGAATGTAGTCTCAAAAAATATGGAATTTTATATCTCAAGACTGGAGATTGCACTCAATACAAATGATTTAAGTAACATATTATATGACCAATTGAGATTGCAGAAATTCTGCTGAATATTAAGAAAGGCTATTACAACATACTTTAAAGCCAATATTATTCAATCAAAAGTCGCACAGCAAATATGTGTGGGTCATGGAGCTAGTATAGAAACAAGTATTCATGTTATCCATGAAATTTTCAATTCTGAAAATACAGAAGCAATATTAATGGTTGATGCTTTTAATTGCTTAAACATCACAACTGCCTTAAGAAATGCAACTATTTCTGCAATTGATACTTTCAAATATTTAGAAATAATAATTGACTCAAACATTTCATTTTCCAAGAACATTATATCTACAGAAAAAAATGCTGCTAGCATAAAAACTCTTTCTCAGGTTGCTGAGCTATCGCCAACTCATGCAATAATTCAGCTATTCCATGCATTTGTTTTGAGCCACCTAAATTACAGGAGTGTACTGTTTCCAAATTTGAACACATCATTGATAAATAAACTTCAGCTGCAATATAAATAGGCCCTAAATGTTTGCAAAAGAAATTCCAGTAACACCAAAAATTATATTTTGGAAATGTCTCCTCCTCAACAATTAATACAAATAAAATAGAATAGAATAGAATTTCTTACTAAGAGTAGTACATTGGCATAAATAAACACCTCAACAAAAGCTGCTAATACTACACTTAATGCATCAATAATAACATGAATTGCAAAAACAATAAAACACAACAACAACAACAACANGGTAGGAGTTTAACCCACAGTCTTCTGTAAATACAGATGTGTTAATTACACTACGAATCTGCATGTAATATATATACATATATATATATATATATATATAAATATATAGACAAAGCAATGATGATGTAGCCGACAAAATTGCTTTTATGTAGTTACTAAAATCGTCAATTGAACCATTGATGGATTTCCGAAAATTTAGATGCAGAATATCCATACACACAGCTGATAGTGAATCTGTTACATTGAAATGTGCACTTAATAGTGATGTAGACGCGATAAACATTTAACTTCAGTTGGAGTTGGCTCAGAACTACGCTGGTAAAGCCATATCACAAAACAAACAATGTGTTTGCAACCACCTGTTTGATCAACACATCCATGGCATTTTGCCGAAACAATTAAATCCTCACTTTCATTGATTTCTGCATGCAATGATAAGGTGGGGAACTAGTTTTGTATTCAGTCGTAACTAAACACTGTACAGTGCACATTCCTGTGAGTGGAACGGAGCATTTTCCGATTTTCAACTCCAGGCAAATTAAAAACTGGTGGATTTGAAACAAAATTCAGCAAGAATAAAATTCGATTTACACGGTAAGTTCAATTAATTTGCTTTGTCCATATAAACTAAAACAAACTTTCAATTATAAAGTGTAAATTTGCTCATGAAACTGTTTGATGAAATATATATTTCAAACAGTTAATTAACATACAATACAATGGAATTATTTTCATGTTAAAAAATATATTTGAGAATTAACTACTATATTACAAATGGTAAATATTGATATTGGAGCCATTGGCAATAGATAAAAACTCTTTTATTATATCGCAGGTATTAGCAATAGCAAATACATCATCACTGTATTTGAACATAGACACTGAACCTGTTAACAGCAGGAATGACGTCAAACCAATAGCAAATAAGTAATGGGATTAGCCAACAAAACCTTAATTTTCTCTAAATATACCAAAAATTGATGCCTGGCACCCTTTTTTTCGTAATTTTCAGCCCAAAATATATAAAATAAGTGTCTTTTAAAAAAAATCTAAATTTCTTGAAACTCCCCATTGTTCATTAAAAATTAGACAATTTTTGTTAAATGCATTATGAGAAGATGATCGATATTTAAATTGTTCAGACTTAGCTCAATTTAAGCAACATTGTTTTTCTTTATTGTTTTTAAAGGGAACCCTTTATAAGTATTTGAACTAGATCAATAAAATTCTATTTCTATGCAAAGTATTCCTGTTCAATTTACTGCTGCAAGTAAGAGAATGGGCAACATAGAGAATTAAATCCACATTCAGAAAATGTCTGAAAAGTTATTCAAAGAAAGGATATTTTTAATAAAATGTTTCTCTTGGAGAATGTAGTCTCAAAAAATATGGAATTTTATATAGCAATACTGGAGATTGCACTCAATACAAATGATTTAAGTAACATAATATAAGACCAATTGAGATTGCAGAAATTCTGCTGAATATTAAGAAAGGCTATTACAACATACTTTAAAGCCAATATTATTCAATCAAAAGTGGCACAGTAAATATGTGTGGGTCATGGAGCTAGTATAGAAACAAGTATTCATGTTATCCATGAAATTTTCAATTCTGAAAATACAGAAGCAATATTAATGGTTGATGCTTTTAATTGCTTAAACATCACAACTGCCTTAAGAAATGCAACTATTTCTGCAATTGATACTTTCAAATATTTAGAAATAATAATTGACTCAAACATTTCATTTTCCAAGAACATTATATCTACAGAAAAAAATGCTGCTAGCATAAAAACTCTTTCTCAGGTTGCTGAGCTATCGCCAACTCATGCAATAATTCAGCTATTCCATGCATTTGTTTTGAGCCACCTAAATTACAGGAGTGTACTGTTTCCAAATTTGAACACATCATTGATAAATAAACTTCAGCTGCAATATAAATAGGCCCTAAATGTTTGCAAAAGAAATTCCAGTAACACCAAAAATTATATTTTGGAAATGTCTCCTCCTCAACAATTAATACAAATAAAATAGAATAGAATAGAATTTCTTACTAAGAGTAGTACATTGGCATAAATAAACACCTCAACAAAAGCTGCTAATACTACACTTAATGCATCAATAATAACATGAATTGCAAAAACAATAAAACACAACAACAACAACAACATGAATGCAGAATTTAAAGTTTTCCCAGTTTATTGCTAATTATTTTAACTAATGATATTGTTTGAAAAACTGAAATCCTTTCCATGACATAGAACTGATATTAGGGATATGTTGCTTATGGAGGTAGTCCTTGATTTGACTTTTAAAATTTTGACTTTTGATGTGTTTTATTCCAATTGGTTAGTTATTCCATTGTTCAATTGTTGAGTTTAAGAATGCATTTTTGAAAAAATGTTTTTTAAACTTCACTTTTCTGAATTTAGAAGTCCTCAAATTATAAGTTGAATTATAGTTTACTGTAATGTGAACACTGATTTAAGATATCCCAAAATTTTATTAATGAAAATTATCTTATGAAATGTTAAGCATCATCATGATTAGAATATGAACTTTTGTCACTCCTAGTTGAGTAATTATCATTATAAATAATTGCTGCTCATTTAATTTTATTTATTAATGTGTGGTTCATGGCATTAAATAAAACATTACAGTATCTATAATGACTTAATACTAGAGAGTTAACCAACATTGATTTCATTTTGGAATTTATGAAATTGCCTACATTTGAAAAAGTTTTAATTCCCATTGCCATTTGTGTAATACTATGCATATGTGACTTGAATAGTTCAATTTATTATTGATTTTTTACTCTAAGATATTTGAAGGATTTGACTTGAGTAATTTTTGACCCCAAAAAATCTTACTAAATTTATACTATTAGAGTTGAAACCAATGTATTCTAACTTAAGAAGAAGCAAATGTGATAAAATTATTATTATTGAGATAAGATCTCCCATTTTCAGGAGTGTAAAGTAAATCAGCAGATGTGGAGTGAGTTTTGCAAAGCCTGAAATTCAGTGTTCAAAAGAATTGATTTGTAATGGAGATAAGTGGCAAATATTAGTTTTTCAAAGATATTTGCAAAAGGTGAGAAGATTGAAATTTTAATACACCCTGCCAGTATTTGAGAAGGTCCACTTGATTTATTAACTTTTAGTTATTTATTGCTTGAAGGATTTTGTATTGAGTCACACATCAGAATGAAAAATAATTTTGAGGAAGTTTGTAGTTAGATTTTTCAAGTGTAAGTGGCACCAAAGGTCCCAAGTTTTTTTAGGTTGGGAGTTAACAAGGAAGATTGCATGATTTGAAAATTTTCATGTTTTTTAGAAAAAATGCTTTTGGTTGGACAATATAAATTTATATAAGTTGTGAACAAATGAAAAAATAAATTGACAATGCAGTTTACATCTTCAGATAGAAAGATCTTATCCTAAGATTCATTCTCTAGGTGAGTTTTTAGAATTTCTATTAGCACTGGATCCCTTTCTCAAATCTCTACAAATTTTTTTGTTTGTATGCTTTATATTGTTAGATGAAATGCAAGTTATAATTCAATTATCTGAAAAGGGGCATTCACTGCAGGCATAGTTAAAATTATCAATGTTTTCAACAAGAAATAATGAAATAATGTAGCATCATACAAACTAATCAAGCTGGTAACATTGATTTGGAAGAAGAATAAGATCAAAGACAAATTATGATTAGCAATATTATAAAATTATTAGATCAGTTAGATTAATTTGTATTATTCAACCAAGAAACAATAAGTGTCAATTTTAAGAGATTAGTATCTGTTGATAATAATACTTTTGGCAAAATGAGGGGAAGAAATCACTTCCATTATTTTTAGTCACCATATTGGCAGATGAAAGTTCAAATTTGAACTCAACAGGTACTTTTCTGAATTTGCTATAAATAGATTNTGGTTGAGGATGTTACAATAATCAATTAAAGTAGAATAGTTGTTATTTAGTCTAGTTGGTATACTGGAATTAATTGTACTAAGATCAACAGCATCAAGTAAAGAATTCAATTTATCTCTTTCAGTATTCTTCAGATAGTTGATATTCCAATCACCATCACTGTCAACAACTCATTTTCTTTTAGAGAATATTTTATTCCACCTTCAATTTCAGTAACAAATTTGTTAAAGTGAACTTTGCTGGGACAGTAAGAGATATTTATCAACTAATGAATGTCTTTTCTCCTATTATTTGGGAATGCATATTTCAATCAATAGGCTTTCAAAATTTTTCATCAATTTTAAATCAGACTGATTCCTGGGGATTCCATGTAAATCTTAGACACATTAGGCCCAGGGTTAGGCTCAATACCAGCTTTGATTAAAAGAAGAAAAATTAATTAAATAGGCAGCTTTTTATGAAATGTTAAACTATATGGACTTTTACCTTTTCCATATACTGAAAAAGTTGCATTTTGGGAAAGATTACTAAAGAATAAAAAGATGAAAATAAAATATTGAATTGATTAGGTTTAGAAATAGTGCTAGCAATTAATGCTAGCAAAAAACTGGGTATTACTAGCACAAAGTTTGTCAATATGTTGGAAGCTCAAAGAACATATGTACCATGATTAAAAAAGTTTGTAAAAGTTCAATAAGTTTTAATGCAGTTCATTTCTGCAGGTAATTGGATTGGGACAGATGAAATAGTGTTGGCAAGATTGCAGAGGTGGGGGATTAAAACAATTGTTTGTGGTAGTTGCACTTTGTGTTATGTTTGGATGAGCAATCAAGAGACTGTGAGAAGCACTGAAAAATTTTTTTAGAGTGTATGCATACATTGCATATCCAAAATCAGAATAGTGAAATCTGTCATGAGCAAAAAGTCTTACATAAATTGTATTGCTTAAATAAAAATGATTAAAGTTGTCAAAAACACTGTAATAAAAAAGTTTAGCATTTTGTTTGATTAAGAAGTTTAACTCAATTGCCATTTTGTTAAGTTGTTTCCTGTAGGGGAAGGGAGCAACTTGGCCCCTTAAAAATAGTTGCAGAGTTAAACTTTGATTTAATAATTTTAATAAGACACTTGTACTTATCTGCGAGGTTGTCTTTTTTCTTCATGATATCATTGTGACCAATTGTGACTAAGATCTACTTTATTTTTATGGACTGAATATTGGCTTAATGTATGGGAGAGGTAATCAATTGCTGCACCTGAATATGAATGAATTCCTAATAAGATCTGATGCTCTAGACAACAAAGCATTGAAGACCCAAGTGTCTCACATGTGAAATTTCATATAGGGGTTTGTAAGTGAGTGTTATTGAAATCCTGCTTTATATTGCATGTGAACATTGCTGACAGGAGTGCATTCTTGTTTTTCAGCTGTGTTTTTTATATTAGCTAAGAGCTTGTGTAACATTAATAGGTCTTCTTTAGTGAGTGCATCAAAAAGCACTAATAATTTTTACAAATTTAACAAATGGAGATTATATCTATCAATGGAAAAAATTTGTCAACTTATATATTTTTAAAAACCAAACACAAAGTTTCAAATAATTTGCATTTCTGCACAGTGTTATATATTTCATTTTATGCATATTGCATTTTTAGCAGATGGAATTAAAAGTGTTGAGTCAACCAGTTGAATTAGCATTGCATGTTACTTTGCATCATAGTTTAGTGATTATTGACATCTAGACAGCTCAGAGATTGAAGTGGCTTTTGGATCCATCAACTCTGCCTCAAGGTTACTATAACAACAAAGCAAATTGGGCTAACAAATTCATCTCCACAAGAGAGAATTGCTTGAAAGTGCTAATGCTTTTTGGAGTAGGTAATAAGATGATTAATCAACTTGATGTTTTGAAGTCAATTTAACATTGAAGCAAACTTTGCAAGTGATTTCAAAAATGGATTTCTACAAAAAATAACCAGGTATGTTATTTTCTTTTAAACAATTTTATATATGGTACTGTTTTATTTGGTTATACACATTGATGTAATATTTCACTTCACAGTATACATGTTTTTTAGAATAAATGAATTTACATATTAATGGTTTATCCAGTTATTTCATTGATGTATTATCTCTTTACATCATGCACATTTAAACTAAATTATATTTATTTTTGGTTTACAGGTCTACTTATATTTAGTATTTTTCTTTCCTACATACATGCTTTTTGATTAAAATTAAATTGGTTTTTGCTATGTTGAATATTTTATTTAATTGCATTTCATTTAAATGCAATTGACTGAATGAAAATATTTATACATAATAGTTTTTAAATATCAACTAAATTATAAATGTTGAATTATTAAAACTGCAACTGAGTGAATGGAATTATTTTGTTTAATTTCTTATTTTTAACTAGAATGCAAATTTATTATAGACATTATTTTCACTATGTAAAATTTTACTTGTATTTTTCTAACTTTTAAATACCACACACCTATTTTTTGCATGTGAGTGAATGGAATTATTTTGTTTAATTTCTTATTTTTAACTAGAATGCAAATTTATTATAGACATTATTTTCACATTTATAAATCAGGCCTTAAATTGTCACAAAAATGAGTCAGTAATTACATTGGAATTATGAATCATTGTAAATAGATTTAGTAGTCACTCAGTCCACTAGATGTTGCTACAAACCATCCCTCAATATTCACCACCTAACATGTGACATGACGTCATGACCTCCTGACCAATCAGAATAAGGTAAAGTGGGATCTCCTGGAACCCATCTTAACTACTCACTAGGTTCAGACATAATGTCAAAGAAAACTCATTTATAAATATATATAATATTTATTATATATTAAGGCAATGGAATAATCTCTGCTGATCAGACTCAACACAGATCAGCACTCTGTGCACTGGGGTCGCCAGAGGTCAAGCATGATTAAA
>CABFPE010000986.1:59118-69900 GCA_900660155.1 Hofstenia miamia | reverse complement strand
CTTCTGAGTTACATCAAGTTGTGAAGCAGGTCAGTATGACCCGTTGGTTCATTCGTGTTGTGGGTCACTTTATGATCGTTAGGGTGGAAGACAACTAACAGTCAAACAATCCAAAATTTGGAATTATTAAATCCTAATGGATTATAATTATTTTTATAGTTACTTATAGATTTTAAATCATTTTTAAGAAACATTTATGTTTAAAAATTATTTGCGCATTATGTTTTTTATATAAAGTGTACTTTTTTCCAACCCTGGTTTAATACATTTATGCAATACATTCTTGTGCGTTGACATGAACTTTTACAGTGCTGGCCATAAACATTTGCAAAGATTCAAAATCTAAATGTAATTTTTGGCTCCGCTGTTACATTTTTGTTGAAAATTCGAATTTTCTGTTATTTATATCGGATATTTTGTTACCATCTTATGCACCTTTGAAAGAGCCCCTAGTTCAAATTTCCATAAATGTAACTGTTAGCTACTGTACAAATATTTTAAAAATCAAATTTTTCAGGGCTTTCCCAAATTTCTTTATGTATATATTAGAAGTTTCAAAAATATTGGTGTCAACACTATGTAATCCGATTATTTTGTTAGTTTTTATTTAAAAAAATCTAATGGAAATTTTACAAATGGTTAATGTCAATTTTTCTGATACTTGTTTGTGGAATTCAATAACCAATAATTTTTTACAAAAAATTGCTTTACTCATATTACACAGAAAATGAGAGGGTGTTGTTTAAAATTTATTGATTAAAATATTGAATATTAAAGCGCAATTAACATTATAACGGCCAACGTTGTCCCGACCTTAATCTGGCCGATTTGTGATTTTTGAAATCATACCAGTATTATGTTGTTATTATGCGTAATTACAATTTTAATTGTTTAAGATGTATGTATTTATCATTAATTTCGATAACCTGATTTAATTTTAAAAATTATGAAAGTCTTAAAAGAATTTGCAAGTCTAGTTTTGCTTTTTGTACTACATATATATATATTGTCAAAACTTCATGATTCCAAAGATGAAGTTGATTACATGAATCATAAACTCAATGGTCATAATTACAACTATCACAAATCACACCAACAACTTCGGAATAATTTTAACAAAAACATTCAAATATATTTCGACTTACAAAGTCATCGTCAGTTTTACAAATAATTCCCTCAAAATTTACTTGATTTTATAGCAATATTTTATTTCACTAAATCTTAATTATTGGTAACAATAGTTTATGTATATAATCTTCTTTCGTATTTAGACTTGGTTGAAATGATCTTATTAAAATGCTTCGGAATATTTCCCGCAGACACTCTGATCACAAATTTGACAGATCATTTTGGTCAAATTGTACAATTTTTATAATTTTCCAGAGGCTTTGCACAGAGAACAGCGTTGTTTCACTTGTTCTTAAGATACACGAGAAAGATGGCTGCTTTGAGCGTCATTGACCGCTCTGACGAATTTTCCAATGTTCTTAGCCACAGAACGATGCAATGCTGGGTTATTTTAAAAACGATTTATCATATGCTCTAAAGTCAATTCAAGTGTCAAAGTTTGAGGAAGGCCCGTCTTCGTCCATGTTGAGGTGCTGTCCAATTAGGAAGACACAATCCAAAGAGAGTGAAACTGTTGAGTGCACAAACATCCAGCCAGTTTTGGAAATGAAACACAGTCCATCTTTTTGTGTGAAACCTAGTAGAATAGGTTTTTGACTTTTGGTTGACAGAATTTACCCCAGCGTTGACAGAACTATAATCAAAGATGATCATAGGCATTTTTTCTCACTCTCATTGACTTCTTTGGAATGGTGCAGAGACGATTATAATGTGGTCGATTTCCTTCTTCTTTGCTGCATACGCACAAATAGTAATTGTTTCTTGGACTTCCGAAGAAAAATTCCGTTTGATGCAACTCCATTTTGCCGTGCAGAAACTTCTGGATTTCACGNTTTGCAAGGTGTAAAAATAAAATTCATTTTATGTTGATTGTATGTATACATTGAATGAATTGTTCCGCCGTTGGTTTCTCTATTTAGGTGTATGAAGATTTCTGGGGTGATTTTGGCAACTCCGAATTAAACTTTTTTTACATTTAATAAAGAAATTATTGTTGCTGAATCAATTTTAGAAGCCATTGACAGAATAGTTAAGCATTCTCACTGTCTCAATTGTTGCTACAATATCGAAGTCAAACATTTGTGGATTTTAAATGATAAACTGCTGTATGGACTGCATTAGAATTATACAGATAGCATTCCCATTGAATGTCAGAATTTTGTACATAAACTCAAAAGTAATGCAAAATGCATTACAATACATATTTTGTTTTGATATTTAATGTACAAAACATTTTTTAACATCAATACAATTTAAGATTATGTGTATATAGGATTAAATTTCAAAGAAATCAATTAATTTTTGGTATCTACACAAACATTTAGAAAAAAATAGGGAAAATATTTTCGATATCTTCCCTAAATGTAAATACCTAAAAAAATCACCTAGATTTTTAAGTAAAATACTTAGAATGGAGACACCTAAACAATCACCTGGATTTTTAGGTGAAAAAGGCATACCTAGATTTTAGGTAAATTACCTAGAACAGAGACACATAAAATTTAGGAAAAATACCTAGAATATTTTCGGTATTCTCCCAAAATATTAGGGTGTCCCAATTTTAGGTATTTTACCTAAAAACTAGGTGGGCCTTTTTTATCTAAAAATCTAGGTGTTATTTTAGGTGTTTTACCTAGAAAATTTTAAGAGTGTAATTGACTACATTGTATTAGCTGAGAACAATAATACACACTGCCTGTACACCACTTCTGAATGTCCATTCTCTGATCACTGTTTTACATCTATCAAATTTCATTCAACCCCAAAAATTACCATGAAATGGATTAAAACTTGTGAAAAGTGTATTGAAAATATTAAAAACTTTAAATCATCCCTCTCATCAGAAAATTGGTTTCCTGTATATTCTGCTTCAAATATAAATGAAATGCTAAAATTTTTCTGACATTTTTTAATTTTATCTCAATAGATTTTGCTCTGAAAGGAAAATAATGGTTAAATCCAAAGCAAACAATACTTCTTCTAACAAACCCTGAATATCTGACAAACCCTGAATAAAAAAGAACAAAGCATATAAATATTTTATAAAATTCTAGAACGAACAAGAACAATGCTGCCCATAAATAGGCTAAAAATGCCTCGAATATTGAATCTTGAGTACGCGCAGCTTCCAAATGAAAAGTCAAAATGGAAGCTAATACAAGAAATCACAAATTATAAGCGATCTAAATCAATCTCAATTAATGTGATTAAAGATCAAAATGGAAATAATCATACCGACAATTTAGAAATATCTAATGAACTAAACAAGACTTTTGTCAACATAGAAAATACAACGGCCCTGCGCCCTTTAATTAAATAGAAAAACCTTTTACATAAAATCTTTGCACTTGAATTTTATTTCCGATTCTCAACTACCTAAGAAATTATTAAATCAATTTTCAAGCTTAAGACCAACAAATCAAGCGGTCCCTTAAATACCTCCTCATGGGCTCTTAAAACACTGCAGACATCATTGCAAGTCCTTTAAATTTCATCTTTAATGAATCTGTTAAACGCAATCACTTCCCACATTACTCCTATTTTTAAGAAAAACTATCATTCAATTGCCACTAATTATCGACCAATTTCAATTACTTCCCCAATAAGCAAAATATTCGAAAGATTATTACATTTATTCCGTGAATAGGCATTACCCCATGCCTATCTTCCTTTCTGATTTTTGTTTTTCCAGAATTACAGTTGCTGGTGGTGAATACTAAAAAGACGGATGCATTTAGATGTATTAATGAAAAAAAATATTTCAGCTTAAGTATTTATTATGAAATCGAAGAAATTTTTGAAAGTCCGTTTCGAAAAATGCAAAACAGTTTACGTTGAAGGAATTTTGGAAATATATATTTATTCAATAAATGTACATAATATACGACACGAATTATAGGATTTAGCTGATAGAGTCAATTGAAACAAATTGCAAATATTGTAGACGAAAGCCACGCTTCATGTTCCTAAATACAAAATGGTAAAAAATAAATTAAGTCTTTAAATGTCAATGCACGCGTATAATAGTTAACCACCCACAGCATTACTTCTTTGTGGTTGCAATTCTCGAGAGAGATAGAAATTAACGTTCAATTTCCAATTTGCAAAATCAATAGAATTAATACTGTGGAATTAGGTATTAGCAAAGGCAATATGATACATTCTAATTGCAGATAAACCTGTAATAGCAACTGCACATTTAGCAAATTCTACACACAGATTACAAATAATTTTCCCAAGACAGGAAAAGTTTTAAAGGATAAATGCAAAAGTTGTGAAAAATTTTTAAAATTAACAATATTATTATATATAAGAGGTATTGTATTAAAAAATTTTGCTATCAAATACATGATTTTTGCCTTTTAAGTTCTGAAGCATCAATTATTAACTACTAATGTTGGTGATTAAAACGATTAAATATATTGATATCTAGAAATGAAAAGCAAACAAAAATCAATTCAAAAAATTTACCTAAAAGATAACGCTTTCTATATCAACATACACGCGTAAGAAAGCAAATAAATTTTGAATGCGTAAGCAATGATACCAATGCAACGTACTCAATTTTGATTCTAAGTTATACAAAGTAAAACATCGTAAACAACACAACAATTTCGATGTTCAGTAAGACTTGAAATCAAACAGGGGGCCAATAAGTGGAAAATGTTCAAAAAATGCATTACTGTTCGTAGGTGCAAATTCCCCCCAATTTTGAAAAAGATTGCATTATAAATAATATAATTTTACAAAGTTCATTTTTAAATACAAAAAAACGTCGACAAAATTTCATGTAATCGGACATTATCAAAAATTAATCAGTTCATATAACGAAGCCGACAAGCAACTGTTAAGGTGCAAATATGACTGGTTTTGAAAATACATAAAATATAAATAGCTCCCAGTTAGGCAACATCTACCAAGAGTTCTCATTTCATCATCTTATTCATTACAGACTTCGCGCTGCGATGAACATTCCTTAATCAGTAAACGGCTCCTTACAGAGCCATTTTCATTGACAATAGCGGGGATTCCGCGACTGTACATGGATGCGAAACTGTTTCATGTTTAGGACAAAATTTACTAATGAGCGCAAGTGGTATCGCCTACGTAATAATTTTGCAGTGATTGTCAGCTAATTACAGTGGAAATTTATGTGCGAGATGACCTAATCTTAATATCAATGTATTAATCACGTAGTCCACGACAATATGTATAAATGGTAAGTAAAAATATCATTTTTCGATATACAATAAGTACCATTTTTAAGGAAAAAATATTTTTGACCGCTAGATTCATAAAGTCATATTATATAATTTAGTGTTGGAATTATCTAAACATTTTATAAAATATATTGCTGGTTTTACAAAAAATTGAATTAGAATCATTGAAAGATATTAATATTTAGAAATCAGTGTTAGAAGCAGTCATTTTGAATATTCGGAAAAATGGTGTTCGTTATTTGATTATTCGAACTGTCAACATTCGAATTCGACTATTCAAATCTTCCCTGGATGTTGAAACATTGAAAACTATGAAATATCAAGTAGAATAATACAAACACTACCTATCTAATCAATCAGATTAGTCATTTCTGAGTCATGCAAGTGAGATTCTCTTGGATCGAAAGGTTCACTCCATTTCGTGTGCTTGTTAATATCAACGTCTTCTAAGTGAACATCAACTGCTTGAAACTTTTCTAGCTTTGGTGGTATTGGGCAACGCTTGTAACGAACTTTGTCTCCCGGGAGGGGCACATACTCGTCATGTACGCTAATAAAAACTTGTTAAAAATGTTCTAGAAAACAGCTTAAAATCAACACAGTGATAATAATAATAAAAAACTTTATTCGGCCGGCGAAGGCAAAATAATAGAAATGAATAAAAATCAAGTTTTTCAGCAACGAGAAAAATCATGGAAATGTTGTAGGAGCAGATGGATGAGTAAGCAGCGAAAGGCAGCAGCGATTCCTTGAACCGCGAGGTCGAGGAAAAAAGGCAAAAGCAGTTGTAGGTTTGACAGTCAGGAAGAATGCAATGTTTTTTGAGACGACGAACAGAGAAAGTGACAAGCAACATCAGAGTGAAAATTCGAGAATTTCATAAAATCAAATGGATCAAGGTCCATATTGCGAGTCAGTATACGATTGAACATGAGGAGATCACATGCATGAAAGTGAAGTGACAGCTGGAGAGTGGAAAGTTTGAGAAGAGCGCCTTTGTATGGCACGCTTCCGGAACCGTTCCATGGAGTGCAACAAGGCACCAGAAATCCATCGACAGAGAAAAGCGTAGAGAAGAATGGCGCGAGGAATGGATTTGAACAAAAAGAGTTTAACAGCAGAAGAGGAATTAAAGGGAACATTGCGGAAGAGGGTAAAGAGTGAGGAATTAACTTTGCGGAGAAGCAAGGACACATGTCCTGACCAATTAAAGTTTGCAGCAAGTTGAATTCCAAGATGAGTATGAAGAGAAGAAAAGTTCACAGGGAGAGATAGATCAGAAGGGGGAGATACAGAAAGAGCAATAACACATGTCTTGGATGGGTTGAAATCGAGATGATTAACGGAAGACTAAGTAGACAAAAGCTCAAGATCAGAGGTAAACGAACTACCAAAGTTGAATGAAGTTGAACTCTAAGATAGGTATGGTGATGAGAAAATTTCAGTGGGAGAGCTTGCTACGTTGGGGGAGATGCTGAAAATGAGATGTTACATGTCTTTGTAGGGTAAATTCAAGATGGTTAACAGATACCCAATAGACAGCAGCTCGGGATCAGATGAGATATTGGAAGCAAAAGAACTGTCAAAGTAAAAAATCGCTGTGTCATCGACATACAGCAAGGAGGATGAGTAGAGAACAGATTGAGGGAGGTCGCTGGTTAGATTTTAACATTGGGGAGATGCAAGAGGTTTTCCAAGAAAGTGGAAAACGCTTAGAGTAGCTAATGAAGGTGCAAAGATGCTTTAAATTGATGGAATGAGTGAGGAAGTGTCCTGAATTGCAAAGAAGTGGACGCTATCAGGAAAGCAAGTAACAGATCACATGCAAGACTTAAGCATGAGTGAAAAGACATGGGCACTGAAGAAAATATCGCAAAGATGAATGAGAGGGGAGGTGAACCAGTGCGGCAAGAGGCCGGATCAGAAAAAAATTAGAGGGAAAGTAAGTGATGTAGAGGACAGCTTTCTCCAAGTCGGAGTGAGCAAAGAAATGATTTCATTACAAATTGGGGAAGTCAGTCTTCGAATGAAGGGAGGCTAAGAATGAATGAGAGTCTTGAAGGGGTCTAGATGTGAAGCTAGACAGAAGAGTGAGAGACAAAAAGTTTCAAAGTATCAGAAGAACCAAAACGATGTTTGTAAGATTCCAGTTTGCTGAAGGAATGCACACTAAGGGACAAGAAATAGAACGGGAGAGAAAAAAACACTTTTTCCCTACGACAATAAACAGATGAAGATATAATCACTAAATGTGAGGAGTGAAGAAGAAAGAGCAGCATTAAGTTAGTTTGAGCATATTAAGGCGTATCCAGACAAGCAGATGAGGAAGTAGAATTGACAGACAAATCGGTGATTAGACAGTTTATCTGGAACAGGGATCACAGAGATTAAAAAAATGTAAGACTTCGGAGGTCTGAGAGCGGGACGTTTGCAGCAGGCATTACTAGAAGCCAATCAAACTGTATAATAATATTAATAAATAATAGCTTACTCAGAAATATGAACAAATAAATCGGAAGAATCGGTATCACCATGACTCTGCTCTGGTCGAATATGTCCGTAACCCTTGACACGACAAAACGAAGAAACAGTTCCAGAAAATTGAGTATAATGCTCAATTCTTTCATTCCTAAATGAAATCAAGCTGTGCAATAAATAATTGAAATATTTAGAGAAATATCTCAAATTCAGTTTAGTTTAACATAAAAATAAAAAATGTTAATCACGTTGAGACTGTGCGATTACGTCTGTGAGGCAAACGAAGCGGACTTTCCACCTCCATCAATCTAAAATTATGTACAGATTTTAAATTATGTATGAAACAATATATAGTCGGAATAAAAGTTATCGCTGGCCTTAGCTGTTGAATTCTTAAGAAATGGCCCATTCAAAATTTGAAGTGATTAACATTACATGCTAGGGAAAACATATCACCAGTATACAAATTGCAAAAACGAAAAATTTTTCAATCGTGGAAATTTACTAAAGCATTTTTAATGTTAGCTATTGTTCCAGGATAGAAGTACATCTAAATGCCTGTAATCGGAAAATTAATTGCACTATATGAAATACTGTCGCATTTATGATTTTAACGCTCAACACTTTGAAATTTCATGTTTAATACTAAATAGAATAGAACTGCAATTTGTTCTTAATAAATAGTTCAAATATAATGCGTTTTATTGCAACTAGCAGTAAATATAAAAGAAATTCAGCTGCATGAAAAATTTAATACAAGCCATTTTTGTAAGAAACAAAGACTACATAGACTAGAATATATGCATATTTATAGAAATACTTGATTCCCATAAATTTTAAGACGATATACAAAAGTCAATTTCAGTCTACTTTAATATTATATACTTTTTATTATAAATTTGTTAACTAGTTGGTTCCAAAATGAGATTTGAATCTAGCCATTTAGATTTGAAACGCATTCCAAACTATGGGATATCTGACCCACAAAATATCCAAACAAATATTTCAAAACATCCAAGTACGTAGAAATAGAAAGTTTTTAAGGTCTTAAAAATGTAGCTTTGATTGTCGACAGGATGGGGTAAACATTTTATGCTTGAAAAACATCTGTAATGAAATTACCGTGTTTCAAAAATGAGTAGAATTTTTCAAACATTCAAATAAAAATTTCCTAATGTATGTTTACATTATAATTTGTTCGAACTACGAGTCATTCATAAGTCACAGTAAATTTAAATTCTTAAAATATTCATTATTTAGCAATTTTAATCAACGCATAGCAATTTTGAATTAATTATATACTATCAATAATTCGTGTTGCTTTTAATCAGAAATTGAGAATCACTGATGTTATAATTCCAAAACCCCGTAGAAGTTATAGAATATTGTAAAAAATAATAATTTTACTATACAAAAATAAAATTGGTCATCCATAACCTATATATCCATTTTGCTCATTGATGTTAAGTTCTCTTGATTGCATGCTATTTTGGAATGATGCGATTCAGCAACAATATCATTATCACTTCCTGAATTTCGAAAGTTCAACTATTTCCAAGTTTTCTGCACTAATTTTTTTAATATTTCTACTTGAAAAGACATTCAGAATACAAAGATTTAATAATTGATGCAGAATGCTGTCCTTAGGCTTACATTAAATGTGTACATTAGGGTAGCACTTTTTGACTTTTTTGAAAATATTTATTTTACATGGCATCAAGATAAGAGAAATGGTTATCAAAACATGTCAGTAGAATTAAAATTTACATTTTAAAAAGTTTTCCCACCAATCGATTGAAATTTTTCCTATATTTTTCCCATTATCATGAGCCCTTAAAAATCAGTCCGACTATTATTTGATAGTTTATCGATTTTAATCCAATAACAAAATTAGAGCAAATTTTATATTTCTTGTGTTGCCACAATACTACCACAATTTTTGCCATTTACTTCTAAACGTTGAAGGAATCTTAAATTTGTGATGGTTTCTTCAAATTATTTTAAGCTGCTATAAATCACGAATTAAAATGATATTAAAAATTTCAAAGCACCCTAGAATAGAGTAGCGTTGCTTCTTAAACTACATTCTAAAATCTCACTAGTTCGCAACCCTTTGTAGGTGCAGTTTGCGCAGCATTTACGGAGTTAGTGCTTTGCAGATGTTATCGATCTAAAGAAAAGAAATAGCTGGTATTTAGAACTTTTAATTTGCTCAGGTTTGGAAATGGGAATAATTTGAAAGGTTTGAAAAATTATTCAAAACTAAAAACGTGTTGTATCTGAAATTATATTATATTTCTAGAAAGTACTTCTGAAAGACTTTTCAAACAGAATTAATGGCAAAATATGCATTAGAAAATTGTCTTCTTTATTCCACGGTTTTTTAAAAACGAGATCCTATCCAAAAGTGAACAAGCCATCTAATAATTATTCACAGTCATTAGAATTCTGTTTTAGAGAGATAAAGTTACTGAGGTGAAAGCTAATTGTTATTGACTTAGTATTGAAACTCATCATAGGTAATAAACAAATTTTGAATGATATATATATATATATATATACAGTACTTGCTTTAAGTTTAGGAACAGTAACATGTCTAAAGCTGTTTAATGTTATTTCCTGGAAACTTCGTAAAATTCCTGGAATTCCCAATTTTTTCTTAGAATTGACAACAGATTCATTTAGCCAAGAAGTTAACTCAACTTTAGACTTACACACAATAAATTTTCACTGAAAAAGCACTATAATTATAGTTTGAAATATGGTCCGTGGTAGTGAAATTTCACCAACAACGCGTGGTCAAATTCATATCTTGTACGAGGAGCGGTACAATTATCGCGCTATAGCTGTTAGAATGGGCGTGTCAGTATCTTCGGTATCCAGAAGTGTTACTCGCTATCAGCAACTGCAAAAAATTTCCTCTCACAAGCGATCTGGAAGACCAAAAGTGACAACC
>CABFPE010000986.1:44918-58919 GCA_900660155.1 Hofstenia miamia | reverse complement strand
AGTGCAGAATGTATCAATATGCTCAATTAGGCGTAGATTGAATACTACCTTTGAAATTCCATCGTGCAAACCGGCAGCCAAACCCCAATTGTCTTCAAAGAACATTCGAGACCGGTTGCGCAGGCAATATCAACACTACACCCCTGAGATGTGGCATCAAGTGATGTTTAGTGAAGAATCCAAGATTTACATAATACCGGGCAACGTTCGACGACCAAGTAACCAAAGATTCAACACACGTTACACACAACAAACTGTCCGCTGTGATGATTTGGGGTGCTATAACTGCGAATGGGCATGCTGGTCTGCATTTTGTTGCTCACAACGTGACAGTCAAGACCTACCTCAAAATAATTCAGGAGAAAATTACCATGTCTATGCAGCTTCGCGGAACATCTGTACTACAAGAAGATGGTGCTCCTTGCCACAGCGCCAAAGTTGTGAAACAGTGGATTGCATCACAAGACTTTCGGCTGCTTGAGAACTGACCTCAACGTCATAGAAAATTGTTGGCATCACATCAAAGACTGTCTGAGGAAGCGCCAATTACCATCACTCGACGATCTGAAGGAGCAAATTAAAGTGGTATGGTGCACAGAGCTTACTGATGATTATTGTAGAAAGCTGGTCGAGTCAATGTCAAATCGCATTGCTGTGTGTTTGGCCAATAATGGCGGACATATAAAATATTAGTGAGTTTTTCTGAATTAACTATTTACTTTCTACACGGTGTTATCATATTGTTTCTACATTGTGTTATTATATTATTTCTACATTGCGTTTTTTAGAGTAAAATACAAAAATTTTTAAATTAGGAAAGTGTTCCAAACTTTTGGCCCAGTAGTGTATATGATAGGAACTTAACAATCTTTTGAGGAAGCAAAACTAGAACAAAAATATAATTGGGATAAATAGCCATGCATTTTTGTATGAACATGGCTATGCTAATAGACTAAAGGGAAAATCGTATATTTGCAAGGAAAGTGTTCAGCCTTTTTTCTCGATTACAAGTAGCTGGAACAGAACACAAATTTGTGATTTTACTACAGAAAAATTTTTGATTAAAGGTTTTCAACTGTGTATAATATATAATTCAGTAATCATTCGAAGAACCACATAACATATTTAAGAATCTGCTATCAAATAAGCCTTCCAAAATTAATGTCAAGAAAACCTCTATTGTGATGATCGTGGAATAAAAATCGTACAGGAATTAACTACTATCGCATTAAAAACTGAAAATCTACAATAAATTAATGATTTTAATGTCATTCACATATACTTAAATTTGTATTGTGAATATTGTTTCAATTACTAATTGAGTTTGGAGGGTCAAAAAGATGTAATTTTCCCTTAATAAAAGCATAATGTCGTGTCATGATGCTATGTAAATATAAGGTTGCGGGGCATACGTCCATTCCGTATCCCGCCAAAAAGCATTAGCCCCAGGATAAAGCCCATCGTGTAACATTCGCTTAAGATTTTATATTAATAGAGCAAATTATAAAATCCTTAAACGAATTTAGGTTTATAACGGAAGTAATAATGAAGCTGAGTCTAAGAAACTTTTAAGAGCGTTAAACAATCCTTAGAAAAAGCATTATTGTCATTTACTGCTAGATTTAAAAAATCAATATATTGATTCTATTAGAATTAAAACATTAGGATTGAAATTAGCTTACGTTCTGCAATCACTTCAAATCAGGTGAACTCCCATGGTACAGGGTTAATATAACATTAAAATCTTACATTATTTAGCATTTACAAATTTAAGAATAGGTTGCCAGTTAATAGAAATTTCTCTTTGCTCTAAAACAATGTTTCCCAAAGTTGCAAGCTGAATCTACTGAAAGGTGATTGAAAAGAGCAATGGAAAACAACTGCTAATTCAAATCAAAAGTTTGCAATTGCATATATGTAAACATTTTTAACATTTAGAAATTGCTGAAATGGAGGAATTTATGTTGTATTTAACATGGATGTAAAATTTCTCAAAACGAACTGCAAATATCTCAGAGTGGATAAAACTATATAATTGTAGTTATGCAACAAAAATTAGAAAGCTGATATATCGGAAATGTGATCTAGATACATTTTTGCGAAACTCATTCAATTATAAATGCAGAAAAATTAATTGAAGAGCGTAAATGTTGAAACCATCTTTTTACGATTAAATTGAACAGTAATACAAACAACTAAATAAAATAATAAAGCATATGCAAAATTATGATGTCAAGACCTTATCATTTCAATAGAAATTTCAGTCTTTTCTATAAATAAAATCAGCCATTTTTAGCAAGCCTAAATTTAATAAAAGACAATTGCAATAGCTTAAATTTTCTACACAAAAATTTGAAAACACCGTTTTCTAAATATTCTTGGAAATACAAAGCTTGGACATTCAGCATTCAAGTTTTTATTAATTTTAGTCGTAATTCTGAGATTTTGGAGCTAAGAAATATTTTTTAATTGATACAAATATTGAACTTTAAAATATGTGATGTTTCGAGTGATGTTTCAAGTCAATTTTTAATTGATTTCTAGTATAAATTCTTTTTCTTAATTTTTTCGATAGAAATTTTAAAATTCCAAGCACTCGATACACCTGTAGATGGCCTATCTACAATTTGAAGTTTTTCATTTGAATGTTTTGTCATAACTTCTGATATTTAGTAATTGGCCCACATTGAAAAACCATTTGTTTGCATTTGGTGTGATTTTGAGGAATCGAACTTAAAACAAATTAAAATAGTTAAGTATACGTTTAGTACTATAGTGTACTCCAAATGCAATAAGTGCAACCGAATGCCAATTTGCATAATACATAGCGGAGGTATTTCGATATATATTATTAGTTGAGATCAATGCTGTACGTACTTAGGGAGAGGTTATATACTAAAACCAATTTACATTATTGATATTGCTGCAAATTTAATTTAAGTTACAGGGGATAAAATTTTAATAAGAACTTAATACAAAGAGCATCAAAATAATATAGGCGTTATTGTACTTTAGGGGACCCAGTTTATGTGACGTCATAAAATGGGTATAAAACTCTAACCCCAATCCCTCACCCAAAACTTGGGCGTTTTGCAAAAAATTAATCAATAAGATGAAATGCAATATAATTGCATTGGTTGGGGAGTAGGGTTAGGGTTAAGGTTAGAGTTTAATACCCATTCTATGACGTCAATCAAACTGGGTCCCCTAAAGTACAATAACGCCCACACTATGTTGACAGCGTAACTACAATTCTAGATAAAAATCTTCGCAAGTTAATAAAAGTAAACTGATCTCGATATATGTAGAATTAAATTATTTCACAAACTATAATGTATTAGCTTTAATAAAGGGCTATTTATCCCGCTTTGGTCTATATCTTGAAAATTTTTAAAAGTACAGCTATATGAAATATATAGTATCATCATCAAGGAATCACACATATAAAATTAATTTGTAAAGGAAATAATCCAACATCAACTAAATGAAATCGAAGAAAATCACAAAGATAAACAAACACAAGCTAAGCCAGTTTGATTTTGATTTGACTCTCGAACAATAGATGTTGCCCACTATATCGTTCAAGAGTGTTTCGTCAAATTTCAATTTCAATATCTATAATTATTGATTAAACAATGGGGGACTTTCACCCAAAATTAAAAACTGCTAAAATGCTACTTACTATATAGATAAATAATCAATAGAAAATTTCGTATAGTAGGTGAACAGGGTTTCAATATTTTTTATCTTTGAGATATTCAGTATTAAACTGAAATTTTTGCTGTGACATCAGATGATCTAAATGAACTTTCCCATGAAATTGTGGGCAATGTACAGGGTTTTTCATAAAAGTTTTATATCATATGTTCACATTTATGAATTTTTGAAGTCATCCAAATTTGGTGGGCTTTCATACAAGGTCTCTGAAAAAGAACCACCCCACATGTGCCAGCTGGTCAAGCTTATGCTGAATAGGAAATATTTCCTTGAGGTTCAGAAAATCAAGAATGAAGCTGATGCTCTATGTCAAAGAATTAGAAAATCCAGACTTGATAATATTGCAAAAACTAAACATAAAGTGGGATCAAAACAATGGTGGAAGGCAGTCTCCCCATGTGACTCCTCTCACATGGGTGTGGCTTTGGACATTGATGAGATTAAAAAACATTATGCAAAAGTTTCCCATATTGATACATTACTGCACAGGTTCATGATTACATAGAATGCAGTATTCCTCCTGATTTTACAATTCATGAAGTTTACCACAGCTTATGAAGAATAAAGAAAATGGTGCCAGGAATCAATCAGATTCCATATTGGCTCATTTAACAGAATGCTTGCAACCTAGTCAAGCCTTTGTGTCACACTTACAATTTGTGTATGACAAGAGGGTGCTTTCTGAATGCATTCAAAGTATCCAGAGTTGTTCCTATTCTGAAATGCTCAAATGTGAAGTTTATTATTGACCTGAGACCTGTATCCATAACGCCAATCCTGTTAAGGCACTTTGAGAGAATGATATATGACAAGTTCATTTCCAAAGTCAACAAAGCCAGGCTGAAGTGGAAGCAATTTGGTTTCAGAAACTCATCAATGACAGAAATGGCTTTCTTGCACAAATAATCAATAAGCAAAGGATATGCACAGAACACATGATAATGTCAGGGTAATTGTGACTGATCTCAGTAAATGTTTGACTGAGTGCCATGTGATCAGATATTTAACTCTCATTGCAAACTGAATATCTCAACTTATGTTGTTAATCTAGTCTGTGAATTCCTTCTAGACAGGACACAATTTGTTGAATTCAATGGGCAACATTTGTGACTTCTCAGCACAAACAGTGATATACCCCCAAGGCTCTATTCTAGGACCAATCTTATTCAACTTATTATATGATGATCTGGTTTTGAATGGAGATGATGTCTTTAGTAAAATACACTAATGATGCTACAATCCTACTGGGTGGAATGCATGGTCATGACAGGGCCCAAGAAGTGCTCTGCACTGTGAAAGTCTGGTGTAATAATAACAACCTATTGATGAATGAAGAAAAAATGGTTGAACTGATTTTTTCTAAGTGTGGCTCTCCCTTGACTACTCCACAAGACCCATCTGGCAAACTCTTTTAAGCCATTAAAATCATTGGAGTGTACATTGATAATGCCTTGTCATTTGAAGAACATGTTTCAAGGCTTTTACAAAAATTTAGAAGCAAAATGTTCTTTCTGAACAAGCTAAAGGCACAAGGTTACTCTTTACATGAGCTCAAGATACTCTAAACTGCATTGATATTCCCAAATATAACCTATTTGGTCTCAGTATGGGGAGGATGCAGGAAATCATTACAGCAACTCATAGACAAACTACAGAGGAAGGCAATGCAACTGGGATATACAGATAACTTTGAATCTATCAAAACAATTGTGAGAAAGTCAAATGAAAAGTTGTTGAAGAGAATGTACTATGAGGACCATTTACTATCAGATGTAGTGCCTGGAAGAAGTGACCATGCCTCTACAAGGGTTTGGGAACATTTACCAGCCTCTGAAAGAGATATCAATAGGAGATTTACATTTATTTTTCCAAACAGATTCTTCAAGAAATACTAGCATTGTCACTGTAACCACCACTGTCTACCATATTCAATTAATCTTGGGTTCACACAATGCAAAATCACTGATCTAGAGATTGTCTCTGCTGCCTATCTACATTATCTACTCTCAAATCTCCAACCCTTATCAAAAACACCAATGCAAAATGAAGACCATGCCTGAGCTATCACACCTGTGAAATGCTGCAAATAACTGTGTAAGTGAAGTAAATTTTATGATAGTCTGTAAATTTAGTCAGTTTGATGTGTTTCATTCTGAAATAAAATAATTTCTATTTCTATTTCTCTACCATATTGCTTATATATGCATGGGAAATTTTCAATTAGGTCTTCTGACATAATAAATGTTAAGTTATATGCTGAATGTTTTGAAAATATTTAATTTTTAAACCCTCATCTCCTACTCTAGGGACATTTCTATTGATTATTCAGCAATATAGAATGATTCAGACAGTTTTGAATTTTGGGTGAAAGTCCCCCATTATACATACTCTTAAAATTGTACTTTTTCAGTGCTTTCAACTCAAGTTGGAGTTAGTCCTTCCAAGCATTTTCTTGAAGAAATTTTCAAGTTCAAGAATTAATGTTTTTTCTTCTGTTTTCAAGAAGTAATGAAGGCAAGAACAAAAACAAATACTTTTTTGAATAAATTGCCATATTTTTGTTGCTTTTTGTGTAAATGATTATTAGGCTATGTTCACAATTGCTTTATGCAAATTTATCAATAAAATGGTTATGGGGCTTGGGACTGTCATTGCATGTACAACTGTCACCAAAGGTTTAAGGGCACTCACATATTTTTGAATTTCTTTCATGTTTACAAGATTTAAAGACTTGAGGCAAAATATGTCATCTTCAGAGATGTCAAAATAATGAGCTAAAAGAAGTAAAATATTCATTCTAGTAACATGGGGAAGTTTGAACAGCTGCCACCTCAAAAATGTGCATCAATTATTACTCCATACAAGGAAGGATTTTGTTCTCTACAGACTGCCCAGCAAGGGTGTTACAGCAAACCAGCAGTAGCAACAATAATGCTAAAAAGTCATGAATTAGCAACAAGCAGTGAAAACTTTGCTTAATAGGGTTCAAACATCATTAGACATGGACTGATAAGAAGTAGGTTAAGGTTGTTTTCTCAGGTGAATGTACATTCTGAACTTTATCTAACAAGAGATCACAAAGAATGAGAGGAAGATCAAAGGAACACTTCCACAAAGACTGTTTTGTGCCCACAGTCAAATGTCCAGAGACAGTAGTGATTTGGAGCTGCATTTCAACTAAAGGTGTTGTCCAACTGCTTAACTTGGATATGGGGAAGAAGTTCAACTATAATGTCTGCATTGATATTTTGAAGATTAAGCTTCTTCTTTTTATACATAATGGGAATTTCCTTTTCTTTTTTAGATGGTGGTGCCCTTGCTGTTGCACAAATGAAGATAAATCATATCTACATGAAGCTGGATTTTCAACTTTCAACAGCTGATAAGCCAGTCACCAGATCTCAATGTGATAGCAAATTTGTGGTTCTGTGTAAAGAAATCAGTGTCCAAGCAACATAGAGAGCTCATTGTAGTAATAATATAATTCTGGTTCCAAATTGTTACAAAAGATGAACACAAAACAGTCATTGAGTTAATGTCATTTCAAATACATTCTGTAATTTTTCCAAAGGTTTTGCTATTATATATTGATTTAGAAATCTGGTTATCAAACTTTTGTATTTAACATATAGTTTCTTGAACTCTTTCATATCTTTCAATTTTAGAAATTCAACAACAACATCTCTTGCACAAATCTTTAAAAATTGTTAACTTTTGGATACAATTAAGCAAATTTCAGAATTTAATTACTGCCCTTAAAACTTTTGGTCATAGCTGTACTTAGTTAAATTTACATTGAAATATATGTTAAAAATATTGTGTTGGCAAAAAGCAGAAAAGATTTACATTTATTGAACTTAAATATTGGGATTGCTAATTGAGCCATTGGAAATATTGATTTCAAGATTTTGCCAAAAATAATGCATCACTGCAATTCAAATTATTAATTTTTCTTGTGGTTGTGTTTCAAAGTTATTGCTTAAGTTGTGTTAATTTCAATTTTAAGACTTTAGTAGTGAAATTCATTACAATTATTATTGTTATTACAATAGTGCAATGACATTTAGTGCATAATTTTGTAATATTATTGGATTGTTATCCATAATTTGGAACTTATAGTATCACAATGTGTTGTGTTGGAAACAGCTGTTAGATCATCAGCTTGTATTCAATATCTGAAATTACATATCTAATGTTAATATATAGAAAAATACATCAAATTATTATAACATTCTTGCAAATAAATTGGTATGTTGCTTTTTCTTCTAGAATGTCACATAGTATCTTCACATCCCATGTTTCTGTCATCTTTATTAGCTCACATCACTACATTTTCATCAGTTTCCACATTCATTTAAACTACAGGTGGCACTTTGTGATGTGCACTCATAGGTGGGATCAGCAGTCAGTACACTATCAGGAGGTTGCTCATTATTCAATTTATCAGTTTGCTGTAGTAAACTCCTTGTGTACTCTTGTTCATCAGAGACACATAATGCTTCAGGTGACATGCTCAAATTGCAGGTGGACACGGTATCTACTCATCTATCAGGGACTAATTGCATTGCTTATCCAAACTGGATTTACTAGGTGTTCATCTTTCCTTGGCCTAAAAAAATCCTAAGGTATGCAGGCCTACCAGCATTTAATCATCCTGGAAAAGAAAAAATCAGCAGATATTCTCCTGTCAATTCCTAGAAACCAAGAATTTGGTGCCTCATTCATAGCAGTACAAAGAAGGTTTTGTTGTGTTAAACCTTGTGAATGAAGCAGACAAGACACAACTTCCAAAATTACACCATTATAACACTTGCACTGCCCATTGCCTCATGGGTGGTAATGTAGCAGCATCCAAATCAATTAAAGCTGCTAATGTTGATTAAGAAGAAGAATAAGATTGAAAACAATTATGATTAAAAACACATTGTAAAAATATATGATCAGTTTAGATTAATTTGTAGTATGCAACTAAGTAAGAACAAGTGCCACTAATTAGAGATTAGTATTTGTTGATAATAATATTTTTGTCAAAGCAGAGAGGGCAAAGTCACTTCCATTATTTTTAGCTGCCATATTGGCAGATTAACAATTTAAAATTCAAAATCAACAGGTACTTTTCTGAAATACCATAAATAGATTAAATTCAATGTAAGCAATTGATAAAGAAATTCATTTGGAATTCTTATATTGTTTCTTTATTATGGTTTGAATACTTAGTATGATGTCAAGCTAAATGAGTTGTGTTTAGTAATGGTCTGGATCCATCATGAGATTGATTCTAGAGTCTTTGTGCCAGACCATGAAAGTGCACTTAAGTTAGGTATAGGGGTTTTAATCTCATTTAGTTTACTACAGATCATTTACTACATGTATTAAACATAATAGACTCACAATACTGTTGGAGAGCCAAAACCTAGGAATTATATCTATATTATTTTAGATCCAAATTATTGACTATAATATGACCAATAATGTGACCATGCATGTAGTAATTATTAAATGTAAGTCTAGAAGCTGCTGTATATTAAATGAGCTGAGAAGTGGAACTCAACCAAATGGATCACCAGCAAACAAGTGAAACTGGATGTGGAGATCAGCTCCAGGCAGATGCCCACTATTGATCATTGGAGGAGATGCTGTGTGGCTTTGTCACCTAAACAGTGGATCATTATGTTTTGTTAATCTAATTTAGTGGAACTGCATAAAAGCTAGAGCAGTGTTAAGTTATTAAATCCCTACCTTCAAATACACAACCAATGTTATAAAGTAACAAAGGAGAAACAGTGATAAGGCCTGGTTTAGGATGTTACAGTAAAGTGTTGTTCATGAATGTGCTATTTCAGCATCAAGCAGGAATTTGTCAAACACATCAGATGGAAATTGAGTTGCACAATCTGAGTCAATGAATGATGGGTTCCCAAATACAGTAAAAAGTTGATGAAGAGCAGTGATGACACTCTCAATAGTGATGGTCTGCAATGGAAATGCAAATGGAAACTGTGAATACTTATCAATGTCCATGAGGATATATCACAATCCAGCCAGAGTAGTGTGTTTTGAACTGACAATATCTTTATTCAACTGTTTGAATGGAGCTGATGATCTCACTAAATACCCAGGTTGTTCCACTGCATTGAATTTAGGTTTAAGTTCAGCTCATGTGCAATAGGAGTTAATAGCATTTCTAACCTTCTCCAGACTATATGACAACTGTAATAATTTAAATAGTCCAAAAACCTAGTTGCCCCTGGATGTGTGAGGGCATTGTGTAGGTCTGCCAAAGAAGGAACCTCCTGAACAGCATTAACACATGACAAAATGTCAGCTGCAGCATTTTCATAACCCTTCAAATCCTGGATGTCAAACTTATATTCTGCAACATCAAGTTGCCTGTCATTTTAGAATTTGGACTACTTGTAAAAACTTGCAACTATAGCCATAGCTTCTATGCTGAATGACTGACTGGTGCTATTCCCCTGCACTTAATGTCCTAAAGAAATATGCTAACAGACAATCTTGCCATGATAGGATTGACCCAATTGCCAAATAAGAGTCATCTGTCTCAAGAAGAAGTGGCCCCCTATCTTGTCAAGGCATGGAAAGCATTGCATCTGAGATTAACTTTTTCAATTTATCTATCCTTGACACTTCATAGTCTGTTTAAGGGAAGTGGTATTGCCTTGCTGATTCAAGAAGAGACTGTACTTTGTTTGAGTAGTCTGGTAACCATTTGGAGTTGTACACAAAGAACCCCAAGAATGGTGAAATTAATTTACATAAGTTGGAACCAGCAGCTCTTTAAGAGATCAAAGTCACTCATTGTTGGGTCCTGATACCATCATCTTCTGAAGCATGTCCCAAGAATGTTAACCTGGAAGCTTGAAATTTGCACTTAGAGTGCCTAAGAGTGACACCTGCTGCCTTAGTAGTGGATATGAACTTTTCCAATGCCTTAACCTATTCCTCCAGCATATAACTACCAATAAAGATATTGTTGAAATATGGGGAACTATTATCTCAGAGATTATTTTCATCAAGAAATCTATCAGTTATTTGCTGAAAGACTAGAATGGCATTGGTTACCTCAATGGAATTCAGGTAAGCACATATTGCTTTCCATCAGCCTTGAAAGCTTTATATGGCTAGTTGGTTTCCTTAATTGGTATTTGATGATATGCACTTTTTAAGTAAATTTTGGAGTAGCACCTGAATTTTGCAGTTTTTTAGTATGTTTTCAATTTTGGGAACAGGTAAGCATTTGCATGTGTTTTGTACATATTGATTGTTTCAGATTAATTGATTACCATCTTTGGTTTAGCTGATCTTCAATAGACAAATGCATGAGGCCTCCATGGGGAAAACAACTCCTGTTAAACACTTTTGTCTAATTGAAACTTAAGTCACACGAACTCCCTATCATTTTTGTCTACATGTCTAGAATTTGTGACAATTGATTTGATGTCCTGCCTCAAACCTGTCAAGAGATCTAATTGTTCAATCTTCATCAGTGGGGAAACCAAACATAAAATGGAAATGTCATCACCAAACCCTTTCAGCCAAAATAAAACTAACTCTGTCATGTTTGCCTACCTGATCCAAGCCTATTATGTCTGCAACTAATGATGAGGCCATGTTAAACTTCAAATTCTGGATAGTCCCTAGAAAGCCAATATCAAGATTTACTGAACACATGATATTGAATGAAGATCTGTCAGCTGGTAAAGATTTTTGTAAATCATATGTGTACATTAAACCCAAGAGCTGCAACTACTTCTCACTGAGGAAGCTATCTGTAGAGGCAGTGTCTATAAGTCCTTGAAAAGACTCCTCCCAATATCAATATCAGAGTAAACCAGCTTTGAATTATGTTCTTTCATCAAACACAATATTGAATTAATGTTTTTCCTTGAGGATTTCCAGAAAACTCTAACCTGATAGACCTGCTTACACTTGATCAGTGACCTTCCTTTCCACACTTCCTGCATTAGCCATTCTGTGCTGGACACACATCCCATGAATGTCTTTTACATCCACAATAGATGTGATGGTCTACTGATTGATTCCAATTAAAACTATGTGAAGCTGCTATCACCTGATAATCTGATTGTTCCTCTGACATTACACTGGCAACTTGACTGAACTGAACCATCTCTGCCTTGAGTGACCATAAAGATCACATGACATCTCAACTGAAATAGTGTGGAATCATGTACCCTTGTTGAAAACTCTATTTATTTGCATTATAAACAACATTTCTTGAGAGTAGCTGTTTCATCTAATTAGTTATTAGTAGTACTAACCCATAAACTGTTAGTAACCAAATATATCCACAAGTTATGCTATTAACTGACATTATTGTGTTTACGTTTAACATGTGCTGCTGAATCAAACAGCCCTTACCAAAGCAGTGCAATGTTCCCTACAGTGGATGAATCACTTTAATGCTCTATCACTCTGATGTTTGTGGTTAACATGATTATCAAATTAATACACAGAGCTAATGCATTGTACATTGATGGAAATAACATCAATTAACAATTAGATTGTAACTGAATTTTAGATATTTCAAATGCAGAATTCATCTGCTTGTTTAGGTATTGAATACTAATTTAATATCAGTTAACAAATATCCAGAAATTCTTCTTTGTCAATCACCAATGAGTTTATCTTCCTTTGTTGAACACATGTGCATCAGATTGATAATTAAGTAAATAAGTAAACAACATATAAAATAAATCTAAGTTCATATTTAAGAACATTTGCATTAATCATCAATCATTGTAATTTGTGCATTCCAATTTTACCATGTAGCAATTCATAGATAAATAATAATGCATAAGTTAAATATAATAAGATGTAAATCACTAATTTTCTTTTGCACCATCAATTTCCATCATGCTATCACACCACTACTAATGGCCACAAAGATATTTAGCAATTTGAATTTATTTTAGAATCTGAACTCTACTAAAAGTTTATTGAGAATGGTTAGGATTTTTGTGTAAATAATTATTTGGTAGTACAATAAAAACACTAAAATCACTTACAGGTCATTCACTAGTATTTTTTCAATTAGGTAATAAATTCAAATTTTTCAATGTCTGTTAAGGCTCATTTTGGTCAAAAGCCAAGTGAATGACATCTAGTTGAATATATTTTTACTGTATTAATTTCTGACCTGATTAACACTTGATTATAATAAATTTACAAATTTAATGCCACTAAAAATAATTCTAATTTATATTGCACTATATTCTTAATTAGAGAAGGCACCTTTAAGTTTGCAGTTTTCTAATTGTTGTTGTTAAGCTAGTGTAGCATCATCCAAACAAAATAAGCTGCTAAGGAAGAAAGTCAATAAAAACAATTTAAGATCAAATTTAGGTATGATTGGAAATGTATTATAAAATCTGGTATCATCTTAATATAGTTTGCATATTGCAACCAAGAAACATCAGTGCAATTTAGTATGAATTAGTATTTGTTAATATTATGATTTTGACAAAATGTATGGGGTGAAGTCACTTTCATTATTTTTAGCCACCATTTTGGCAGGCAATAGATTTAAATTTCAAAATCAGCAGGTACTTTTTCAAGTGAATATAAATAGAATCAATTTCATTGTAATAATTGATAAAGAAATTTCTTTGGCATTCTTACATAGATTTATTGTTATGTAGCTGTTTCATCCTTAATGGTAGTTTGCTGGTGTTCAGTTCACAGTCCATAGGCTGTGAATCTGTGCTGATGGTTTCTACTGCTTCACCCTTGAATCAGTTCACAGTTACTTTCATCAGCACTTGACCAGTTGTGGTTCCTGTGGAGATACTCTCAGCCTTGAATTGCTTCTGTATATCCACAGTTCTTGAAACACTTACACCTTTCCCTGGAATTCTAAGTGTCTCACCACCCTTGAATCAGTGTTGTTGACTATTGGAAGGAAAGTTGTGCTGCTGTGCACCAGTTCTCTGCATGCCCTTGAATCAGTTGTGCAGATCTCTGGTGGGAAAGGCTATTTGTCTATTTGTCTCCCTGTCCTTGAATTGGCCTTAGGTACTACTAGTGTAGAATTGTGGGCTGGTAGGACAATTTAACTAGAAAACTAATTGACTCTGCAGAAGGTTTAAGTAGTGTTACATAACAGCCCTGATTCCAGAGAGTAGAATAAATAACAAGTGACTTATAGATATAACATTGGTAATTCATCCAAGTAAGTAACTACTTTAAGTAAGCTCCAAGATGAACAATTCATATGGCTTCCAGCTGAAGCAAAGTCTCCAGAGT